>MU968359.1:28458402-28656646 GCA_034641835.2 Pinus albicaulis
ATCAACAAGGAAGGTTTCATAGAAGGTGGCAGAACCACTTCCCTTCCATAGAACTCCCGCAGCCAAACCTCCCAACTCAAGATAGGCAATGGTTGTGAGTTTGTTTGAACTCAACTTCCGCCATCCATATTTAAAAAACAGTCCCTAAAATGGGTGGCGCGATTGCTGCTCTATGACAGAGCGCCGAGTGGCGCGACCTCTTTACAGGATTTCCCTGATTGGCGCGAGCACTGAACTGTCTACCCGCGCCAATGCAAAAAGAGCTGTTTTTCATGGATTTTGCAAGGAGATGTCTCAAGGAGAAATGAAGCTCATACTCAGAGGGATGCATTGATGATGTTTTCAAGGCATGACAGTGTTCACAGGTCACATAATGGGTCCTCCATTGTGCGGGACGGGGAATGGTAGGGACGGTGACAAATTACTGTGTAACAAAGATTTCTAGTCAATGTATAAGAGATTGCTAGAAATGTCGGAGAATGTACAATGTGACAAATAACTTGTCACTACAACTAAAAAAAAAATAGGAAATGAGGCTATAGAAGATCTGAAATGATTATTCCCTCCTCTGATAGTGAATATAAGAAAAAGGCTAATCCCTTTACTCAAAAACAACTCCTCTTGATGAGCTCTAATAACCCTCCTAGCAACTGCCTGCAAAATAACATAGATCTAGATGGAGACTGCGCTATGAGGGAAGATGGATGGTTAGACTGATGCCAATGATATGGAAATATTCCCGGGAGTCCTCCCCACTGATCCTCCAATGAATAACTAAGCCCTCCACTGAAAAACAAGCCAAGGAACAACACAAGAGATCCTTTGTTGCTGCACCCTGCAGCAAAAAGTTATCTTGCTCTAGGAATAATGTTGTGACTGAAGGAGGTAGCTTTGGCCAAATGCCAAAATGAGGAAAATGAAGCTCTAGAACCTCTCCTTCCTTGAGGATGAGGTAGGGATTCCCGATCAGGAACACCCTGGTGCTATGTAGCATTGCACTCTTGCTAAACAACAAGAGGAGCGTAGTCTCAACAGACCAAGCAAATAATAATCAAGCATGAATAACAATGGCTCTCCTCTTCTTCATATATATAAAGTTCTCCTCTCCACCATGGGACCCATCCACATGTGCTTCACAACTCATGCAAGTTGTCCTCCACCAAAACTGTGTTGTCCAAGAAGATTCAATGTATCTGGACAATTTAGTTGACTTGGTCAAAATGACTAGATCAAGCATGATCCAATCCTGTTCACACCATGTGGTGCTCAAATCAGCTGCTTTATTATTCCTCCTTTCACACAAGGAGTGTTATTTCTCCATCTAAAGGGCTTAAGGTGTCTCCTTACCCATTTTATTCAAAAAAATGAAAATATGAAAACTATAATGTTCCTTTTAGCCGGAGGCTAGAATTTGGGAACATTACAAATTGAAACTGATCTACTTGGAGCGGCATAAAACCAATTAGTTGAGGTTGCCAAGGATTCTTAGATAGTCAAGGATCCATTTTATGTCAAAGGTTTACTTTCAGAATATCTAGTTATGTGAAATATAAGTTCCAAAATTTTAGGATTGTGGGATAGATGGAAATTTGATCGAACAAACAAGCAGAGATCCCACTTGAAAAATGGGTACAGGACAGATGGGTACATAGATCAGAACAAAAAATGCATCTATAGTATAGGAAACAATTGATAGCATGGAAAATATTTCTTTTCTTGCCTCAATATTTTCACATCTACCTAATTAGTCTTGTGATGAAAACACCAACCAAACCTCTGGTTCATCAAGTCAGTTTAACTCTAGCCAATCTCAAAATATAATTGAAACAAAGGATTCAGTTTTCATTTCGATGATATGGGTGGAATTAAAGGTGATCACCTATCTTGCAGTAAAAAATATTTAATACAGTTTGGGGATGGTGACATCCTTTAAAATGTCAATGTTGAAAAATGTGGTAGCAATTCAAAAAAAAATATTGAGGTTAACTTGCTAGAAATTAGCTTTGTAGTTAGTGGTATGGTTGTTTCAGATACTCCAATAGAACAATGTCTTTGTAGTAATGCCACAAATGTTAGCAGTTATGAAGAATTAAATCAATGCACTGAAGAAGTGATGGAGGGTTCAAAAATCACAATACCCTGGACATGGAGTTAGAAATTTACAGAAATGGTAGATAGAGAAATGGAAACAAATGGGAAAAACCCTGAAAAGCTCAAAAGAGAAGGGTATTTCTTGATGACATTTTTTGGATCATTGGTGGTGTTGTTCCTTGAGAAACAATTCTTGGTTGTGTACAAGAATCCGTGCTCAAGACATTAAAGATTATGTCACAAAAATGTATATATGTGTCTCTGTTTCTTAACCCTTTAAATATTAGTAATATATTTACCAAATATCAAATCTTTAGGAGCCATGCAATGCCATATTCCCTTTATACTGAAGTGAACAGATGAAAGACAGAGAAAGAAAAGGATTTTAACTTGTCATGCTGCTTTACACAGAAACTGCCATTATAAAATCCAGAGGAAGTGAAAAACAGATAAGTTAAAGAAGAGGAGCGCCCATTAAGGATATTTAACTCTTAGACATATAAATATCAAGAGACCTGCAGCTCTAATCACTCTACTTTATTCACAGAAATGCAAATGAAATGGAAACCAGGAAAACTCTTCAACATAGATGGAATATTGGAAACTTGCAAAACTTCTTTATTCATTCGATATTGCTCAGTACAAAATTTAGCCTTCAAAGGTTCAAAACTCGGACCCTTCTTCCTTCTTTCAAATGTCTTTAAATACAAGTTGAACCAAACTGGTTTCAGTTATAAAACTGATTCTAACTGACTGTAACTACTTAACTACTTTATGTCACGGAGGTATATGCCTCAGTAACATTTCATTACATTGCATCATTTGATTTGAAAATAAAATAAAAGATGAAAAATCCTAATCTAAAGGAACTGATGTTCCTGGAACAGCAACTGATTCAATGATTTCTTGCGGCTGTACGGTCACTTGTGGCTGCTTGGCGGGAAATCCTTTTTCTGTATCAATCGTAAATTTCTTACATTCCTTCCAGAGCTTGTCTTGAGTTATTGGAGCATTCTTATATTGATGATATTCTACTGTGAAGGCAACAATATGACTGTGAGTGAGGTTACTTGTAAACAACGTTTTCACCATCCACAGTAGAAGGAAATGTCTTTGTAAGAAATTGAAGACTGTTTCTCCCTTTAGTATCTGCGTCTTCTCATGTCGGCCATCTGCTCTGCTTTTTGCAAACACCAACTGATCTTCATAAAACTTCCAGGACATAAATTCACCTCCTTCCCTCCATCATGATGGCAAGCCAGTTCTTATCAATTTATCAAATGAAATGTCAAATTTCTTAATCACCTCTTTGATTACCTGTAGCCGCTTCTCCGATGCTTTCAGAAGATCATTTTTAACGATCATCTTGCTTATTTCCTCAGCATAAAAATACCTGTCTTGTATCCCCATGTCTTGCAACTCCTCATCTGTTTTGGAATTAATAAAATTCATGAATCTTTTAGCCCAATTTGATCTTTTGATTGCAGCTGGCTTGTCTGATGACAATTATTTTTCGTGATCAGCAACAATGCCTTTCTCTCTGGAAATTACTTGTATGGAATTCCATTTTGCTTGTATTTCAGAAATGATCTCATTCCAGATGAGATCCTTAGCTTTAATAAGGGAAATATTTCCCTTCAACTTCTCCTTGAGTTCCTTAATTTCTTCTTCAGCTTTATGTAGCTTCTGCTCACTTTCACCTGCCTTTTCTTCCCATCCTTGCATTAATCTCAGAGCTGTATCCTTTTCAGACTGGGCCTGTTTGCAATCTCTCTCCGCCATTTTTAGCTCTGTATTCAATTGAGCAACTTGGACCTGTGGATCGGTCGCACCTGCAGAAAAATCAAAAGTACAAGTGTGGTTCTGAATTTGATTTTGTAAGGTTATGGCTGTTTGCTTTACCTTATCAAGCTCCTCATCTTTCTTTATCAATTGTTGTTGCAGCTCTTCTTTTTCCTTTTCTACCTCTGCTACTTCAGTTGCCAACGAATGCTCTGAAGCTGGCAATTTCAGCTTCTTCCTTAAGGAAGAGATTTCTGCTTCTGCGCCCTTGATCAATTTTTGCATTGCGCTCCTATCATCAGGATCAACGCCAATATTCTTTATGATTTTCTTTAGTTCTTCATTTTGAATAGTCAATGCTCTGGCATTGGCTTTCTCCATCTTGCACTGTTTAACAACCTTAGCAAGCATATTCTCTGTCTTGACTGATGTAGCATGAGTCTTACTTAAATCATTAACAATTAACTGACCTGTTTGCATATGTAGATTCATCTTGTCCCACAAGGGGATCTTCTTTACATCCATAACAATATTCAACTCCTTAAAACTGCCTGAGGGTCCCAGAGACATCCCTGTCGGATGTGATAGCGCCATTTTGAACTGGTCTTTCTCCAAATCCATTACAGTCAAAAGTCTTGTTTGGTCAGCAGATACATGATGTTCTGCTTGTATCTCTATATTGGCCTTTATTCTTTGATTCTTTTCTTTAATTAGGGAGAACACCTGCTTCATGGAAGGAGCCTTCTCTAACTGGAGTTCTGATTTGCTAGGAGATGAAGCACCCTGTTCTTCACTGACCTGGAGAGTGAAACCAGGTGAATTGGAGGAGTGATCTTCTGCTAATTTAGTCCTTTTCTCCTCTCGGGGCTCTTCCTCATCAATCTCAATAACATCATCTCTCACTCTCTTACCCATCTTCTCCAATATTACAGGGGTTTGAATATTAATCCGTGATGAACTTGGCCCTCCTGGATTAGCCAACTTTTCTAAATCTGGTTTACTCACATGAGTAAAAGCTGCATAACCGTTCTCGACCCTTCTCTGTGAAATAATCGCATGTGGGTCATAGGCCCACTTCTCTCCCAATAATAATTGTGTTTCTTCCAACATCCTTGTCACCTCCTCATAAGCTTGCCTTGTGTTAACAACAAAAGGACCTACACTCATGGGCAGCTTGTACATTAACCCCTTCTTCATTGGAAGAAAATGAATTTGATCCACATTGAGACTTTGCCTTATAAATTCCAAAGCAAACAGTCTCATGGGAACAACTGTTGGAAGCCTATAAGGCTCAACACCAACTCCATATAGCCTTATTTCAGAATGGTCTTCAAAAACAAACCAGTCTCCATATCTACAATTAGGTCCTAATTGCAGGAACTATTGAGCCTTTGGCAAGAAACAGGGAGGCCGAGTTCCATTGAGAATTCTATAAGCGGTGGTCATAAAATTTTCCACAAATTCAAATAAACCAGCTTCATTTTCTTCTCTTCTGATTAAATCAGTCCAAAGTAGAACTGACTGCTTATTCTTGTTTCTATCCATTATATTCAAACCAATACCCATAAACTCTTCCACATTCTGGTATAAAAACAGGTAAACAATTAATGAGGGAAATCTAAAATAACCTGTTAGTGGGAAAGAAAGCAACTGAGAATTCACCACTTCTTGCCAAAAGGACGGAATATCTAACACCACTCCTGGTTTCATCATGAGAGTAAACATCCCCAGAGCTGCTTTGTCAACTTCGCAATCATCTTCTCTCCCCAGAATCTCCATAATACAGCTGAGAATTGACCTGTATTGAACATTAAATGCATCCAAACCAAACTTTCCTGATCCAAACTGGGTTTTCTCCGGACTCGATACCAAAAATGACATGCAGCGGTTAAATTCTTCAATTGAGAGCTCCTCGAAGTATTGAACCAGCGAATCTTCTGAGAATTGCAAAGGAGAATCATTCTCCGGGAAGCATAATGCCTGACGCATTAATTGAGCTGAAACCTGCAAAACACTTTCTCCCTGAGAGTTCATGACATAACATTTACCAGGATACATGGACGAGACCAACCAGGAGATGAATTCAGGAAAAACAGGGGTCTTAGGGATGCAGGCGAACAGCACTCCAGAACTCTGCATAGCGGAAAACACAGGTGACTGGTCGGTGTTCAAGGTCACTTGATAATGCAAGAGAGGGTGATTGACAGAGGAAGAAGTATCACGGACGTCTTTCTCACTATCTAGGAGAGGGCTCAGAGTGGACAGACCAGACATAGACGCTCGTTTGGCCATGGCTGACGAGAATTTTGAAAACAATTCGGTGCGAAGGTGGCGGGACGGGGTTTGAAACAGGACAACAATCACAAATTAACCGCAACGGAACGGCAAACTCGACTTTATAACAATGCAAAATGCAATTAATGCAAAGGTGACGTGGGACAACACGTATGCGGTTTTGCCAACTGTTTGACACTTCAGAGAATGACGTAATGCGGGGGGTCTGTGAGTACGGCCGAGACCTTCAACCAATACCCCCCGCAATCCATCGGAGCCGTTGATCAACGATTTTCGTAGATCTGACTAGTCAACTGCGGGGGGGTCGGGTTTTGATAACCGGCGAGCAAGTTAACCCCCCGCAGTTGCTTATCCAAAAGCTTCTGCGCGTGATCGCGACTTCCGCTCCAGAAGTTGCTCGACCTTTATGATAAATCAAAAATATAACAATCTAATGTTTGCCGCTCCACAAATCAAAATGAAAATGGGAACACAATGTATTACTTCTTCGTATTTCTCCTATACTAAAGTATAAACATTATACTATAGCATATTTCGGATCTTTAGAAATATTTTTTCAAAAACACTTTTCTTTTTACAAAATTTCAAAACTTAACATAAAAAAGGATATGCGGATAGAATGATCCACAACATCTGGCTCCACCTGGGGATAGTGTTTTTACCACGAAACACTAAGAACCTGCAGATTAGTGCCTTCACCTCGGGCATGGAGTCAAAAATTGCTTGATGAAAAATGTACAATGAACACTCCGGATATATACAATGATGAACCAGTAACTGCTTAATGTCGGAAATAATGCTTGAGATATTGCCCATTGACGGGCATATCCAGCATTTCTCCTTCCAAATTTTCCAACACGAAGGTGTTATTTCCTCTGACTTCATTAATTTTGAATGGGCCATACCACAAAGGATCAAATTTCCCGTGTTTGCCTTTATCTTCCCTTCGTGTATCCCATCTCAAAACTAAATCTCCTTCCTGAAACAAAACTTCCTTTGCCTTTCTATCAAATACTGCCTTCATCTTTTGCTGATAAGTGAGCAAGCGATCCTGAGCCTGATTTCTACTTTCACTTAATTCCATCACATTGTTCATTCTTCGTATCATGGGGTTTGGTTCTGCTTGAGCATCTTGGAGAAAAGAAATTACAGGTTTTACCAATTGTGTGGGAAATAAAGCTTGAGTGCCGTACACAAGCTCATAAGGTGACTTGCCAGTGGACCTCCTTGTGGTCATGCTTGTTGCCCACAAAGCAAAAACTAGCTTCGTGTCCCAATTCTTCTGATTCTCACTGATTGTTTTCTTCAAAATCCTAACCAATGTTTTGTTAGAGGATTCTGCTAATCCATTGCCCTGCGGATGGTAAGCGGTGGAGTGAGACAACGTCACATTATAAGTTTGGAAAAAATTGATAAACCTGAGTGAACTGAAAACCTGAGCATTATCTGTCACAATCTTCACGGGGCATCCAAACCTGCTGAAAATGTTCTCCTCCAAAAACTTCATTACTACCACGTCATTGGCTTTCCTGGTGGGAATTTCCTCCACCCACTTTGTAAAATAATCCGTAGCAGTAAGAATCCATTTAAATTGCCCGCTGGATGGTGGATTAATCTCTCCAATGAAGTTCAATCCCCATTGTCTGAAGGGTTCTTCAACGAAGACAGGAAGAAGAGGTAGGGGAGCCAGCTTTTTCTTCTCTGCAAATAATTGGCATTTTTGACAGCTTCTGACTGCCTTGTAAACATCTGAAAACACAGTCGGCCAATAAAAACCTGATTTGAATATTTTGTGGGCCGTTACCTTCCAGCTGTAATGCCCTCCACACAGGCATTCATGATACTCTTCTATCACTTCTTGTATTTCTTCCTCTGTAAGACACAACAACAACATACCAGCTGGATCCTTCCAATATAATTTTGCTTCTATTATAACATAAGGCTGAGCTTTAAGTTTCAGGGCTCTGTATTTTGCTCTATTAATGGAAGGTGGACATGACAGAAAACAAAGATAATGTACAATATCCTTATACCACTCTGAACAGAGATATTTATACTTAACTGCTATTTTTGATTGACTGTCACGCGTTTCTTCATTTGCTTCTTCTACGGGGGCCAGCAAATTGATTCCCAGCGCTTGGAAATTGGATTCTGTCAGTAATTTGGCCAATCCCAATCCTTTAACCAGCTTGGTTGGCTTTATATCTAAATCATACTCTTGTATCTTTGCGATCCATTTTCCTCTTTTACCTTCCACATCACTTTGTACGAGCACATCTTTCACGGCCGAATTGGGAACATATGCCAAAATCTGAGAGTGAAGAACATAAGTTCTGAAAGCCTTCAATGCTTTTACCAGAGCGTACACCTGTTTCTCTAATATGTTGTAATTCAGTTCTGCATCACGGAGAACTTTGCTGAAGTATGCAACTGGTTGTTCCTGCTTCTCTTCATTCCTTTGTAATAAAACGGCGGCAATAGTTGATGGAGAAGCAAATGAAAAAATTTGAAACGGCTTCAAATAATCTGGACTAACCAAAATAGGAGCTTCTTTTAAAGCCTCTTTGATTCTCTGAAATGATTCCCTCGCCTCCTTGTCCCACCTTACCTCAGCATTCTTTTTAAGCATGTCAGTAATCTTTTTAACGATTTCAGCATAATTTGGGACGAACCGTCTCAGGAAATTAATCTTTCCAAGGAAGCGCTGGATATCCTTTTTACTTCGTGGCAGAGGAATTGTCTGAATGGCTTCAACTCTGGCAGGATCAATCTTCACTCCTTCTTTCGAGACAATGTGGCCTAATAATTTACCCTCCTCCAGGGAAAATAAAGACTTCTTCGGATTTAGTGATAAACCAAACTTTCTGCACTTCATGAAGGCCTTCTGTAAATGTTGTAAATGCTCCTCATCAGAATTTTAAAAAATTGTGACATCATCCAAGTACACCACTACAAACGTGTCTCCTACAAATGCGATATCCATCGCCCTTTGAAATGTGGCCCCTGCGTTCATCAGGCCAAAAGGCATCCTGGCGTACATGAACGTTCCCCAAGGCGTAGTGAAAGAGGTTTTCTTCTGATCCTCCTTCTCCACTGCTACCTGATTATAACCTGATAACCCATCCACCATAGACAGTCTATAAGCGCCAGTCACTTTCTGCAAGACAAAGTCCATTTTCGGCAGAGGATAATTGTCTTTTAATGAAGCCCTGTTCAAGTTTCTGAAATCCACGCATAACCTTATCTCTCCATTTTTCTTTCGAACAGGTACAAGGTTAGATACCCAATCCGAATACCTTAGTGGGACAATTATCTTGGCTTGCAACAACTTCTTAATTTCCTTCTCGATTGGAGCCAATAGCAATGGATTAATCTGTCTCAATTTCTGTTTATGTGATTTAACTCCCTCCCTGAGTGGAATCTTGTGCTGTATAATGTCCTTATCATATGTTTTTAAATCATCATACGACCAAGCAAAAACATCTTTAAACTGTTTAAACAGCTCAACATACCTTTCTTTATATTCCTTCGGAAGCCCCTTGAATAATTTGACCATCTTAGGCTCTTGTGGAGTACCCAAATTGCAATCCTCCACTGGCTCGTCTTGGTTCTTCTGCTTTTGATCCACAGCAACATCATTAGCCCCGAACAATCTTTCAAGCGGTACTAAGCCTCTGGGTAAGACGTTGTCTTTTAACTGAATAATTTCCCGTCCACCAATTTCCTTTTGAAAAGTCTTTCCAGCCAACTCGTCCTCATCACTTTCCAGATCAATTTGATGATCCTCAAACTCCTCAATCATCAACAAAAACTGCTTAATTTGCTCATCATCTTCGAAGACCTGCCAATGCTTAACATTATCAGGAATTGACGGCCTATGTCTCATTTCTATCTCATACCTTAGTTTCACGCTGATAGGAGGTTTGAACGTACTTGCTGCAACTGCAAGTGAATCTGCCAATCTGTTTTCTTCTCTTGGCACAAACTGCAAATTGAATGCTTCAAAATAATTTTCAATCAGATCCCATACTTCATTCCGGTATGCTCGTAATCTGGGATGCTTGGTTTGACAGGAATTCTTAATCTGCCTTATAATTAACTCTGAATCTCCAAACACAGTCATAGCTTTAATCCCCATCTGCTTAGCTGTCTGCAAACTAATAATTAATGCTTCATACTCTGCAACATTATTAGTAGACTCGAACTCCAATTTGAAAGAAAAAGGCACCAAATTACCTTCCGGAGAAACAAAGATGAAACCCGCTCCAGTACCTTCTTTGGAAAATGCCCCATCAAAATAACACTTCCACAGATTTTCTGACTGTAATTCCTTATTCACAATTTCTGACTCAAACTTCCCCTGAGATTCCTCAGCAAATTCTGCAACCTCCTGCAACATGAAACATGACAGATCGTCCTTTTCCTGACCATAAATCGGTGAATTACTGGCCTCTTTCTTGGTGGCAGTCTTTTGGAATCTGGTCTCTCTATACAATCTTCGCTCTTCACCATTAAAAACGGGAATAATAGCATACGTAAAGTCCAGCTTCAAAACTCCTCCCAGCTTCGCTCCCCATGACCTAGATAATAACATTCCAAACCTGGCTAGGATATCTGCCACTACAACATCCATCATAATACTTTTGGCTGGGATTTGAGCCAATGAAACAACCATATCTTTAATGAGGCCTACACACTTAACTCTTTTCGAGTCAAAAGAATAAAGATCTCTGTATGGCTTGGTAATTTGTAAATTTAACTCCTTCGTCACACTCAGTGGCATCAGATTGTGTGATGCTCCAGAATCCAACATACAATTGTGCAAAACAAAATCATGCAAGAGAAGAGATATATAAAAAGGAGGAACAGACGAATCTACCTCTTCCACATGAGGTCCAAACGTCACCACTGGCTTTTCTTCTTGCAGATTGACTATATCACTCACTTCATCAGGCTGGGTCAGATTGATAAATTCAGCGATTTCTTTTTTGTAACCCGGGGTTTTCATGAGTTCAAGAAGAGGTACTTGTATCTTGACTTTTTCTAACTCTTTGGATAGACTGAAAGTTTGATTTGATCTTGTCAAATTTTCAGAATCTTCTTGATCTTTTTTAGAATTTAAACTCTGATTAGAAACTGTGACCACCTTCTCCAAAATGTTAGAATCTTTTTCTTTCACCTGGGATGTTTCAGCTTGCTGCTTACCTTTCTGCAGTGGAGTCGCCTTTGCAGCAGGTGTTGTTTCCGGTTCTTTTTCTTCATTTTCTTGCGTCCTCAATCTCTTTTTCGACCTCAAGTCGTATTTTTTATGCAATTCGGATTGCATAAAATCTGTGAATTGTTTACAATAATCATCCATCTCTTCTTGATCAAATGAGGGTTCAGCTTCTTCCTCTTCCTTCTCCTCTTCTTCATCAATCTCTTCTTCTGTTTCGTCATCTTCCATATATACAGCAGAAATTCGAGCATCATCCTCTCTATCATCATCTTCGTCTGTTGAGCGCGACGGGGCTGCTTCTATGTATAAAGGTGCTTGCACCTGATCCTGATCCTTCCTTTCTCTTTGTAGAATCTGTAAAGGTTGTTTTTTGAATTGAGGATTAAAAACCCCCCTGTTCTGTCTGGCAGGCTTGCTATCTATCTCCAACTTTACCAACTTATTTGAAAGATTCTTAATAACCTTAGTCATGTCTTCAATTCTTTGGTCCTGAACGGCTTCCTCCTTAGCTTTTCCTTTATCTGAAACTTTACCAGCAGCAAACATATTTGCTTCAATCTCCAGAGCATCAGTTTGAATCTGTTCCAGCGTAGGAGACCTTCTTTCCCTTAGCGTGAAACTGAAATCTGGTTCAAAAGCACCAGCAAAAACAACCCTTTCTCCAATCGGAGGAGGTTTCATTTCAGCAGGCAAACTATTATACAATTTGTTGAATCTCCTAACAAAATCGTTCATATTTTCTTCGGATTTTTTCTTAATAGCATTAAATTCTGTCAAAGAATAACCATGGTCCCTTTTTTCGCCCCATCTTTCAATGAAACGTCTTTCTAGAGCCTCCCAATCATTAATAGAACCATTCTGTAATCCTTTGAACCACTTCCTTGCCTCTCCACTCAGAGACTGAACGAAAAGTCTCATGACAACATCTAAATGTTCAACATTTAAATTTTCTACAAAAGTGCAAAACAGGGGCAGGTGCTGTTCTGCAGTTATCTCATCTTCACCAGTAAATCTTGGGAGTAACTTGAGGTACTCCTGTGGTAAATCATGCAATGGTTGTGGTAGATTTAAAGGTGCATATATGTTCATCAAGAAAGCAGGGGCTGCAGGAACTGCCATGTTTGCGCCCGGGTTAACTGCTCCTTGAGCGGGGGTAAAATGAATACCAGTTGTGGGAAAAGATGAATGAGGTGAAACAACTGATATGGGAATGGGACTTTGAACAATTACAGAAGAGGTGGCAACTGTATGTGACTGAGTTTCTGTAAAGAGAAAAGGCACAAACTCCAATGATTCCTCTTCTAATGTGGGTTCTTGAATGGGTGACGGTGATGATTCTTCTTCCGAGAAAATGAGTTTCTTGGAAGCTTTCTTGGATGAAAAAACGTGTGAACTGCTGCCAGGTGCGAGCAGTGTGGGTTCAGGTGTAACAACTATTTTTGGTTTCTGGCCCTTCTTGGAAACAAGCTTCTCAGGATTTGACAAAACGGAAGCTTTTTTCTGAGAGGTGTCTGACCTCGTGTGAGGTTTTTTGGGAGCCAGATCTATTTTCAAAAATCACAGCGTACTATTTCCTCCTCTCTGAACAACCAGAGGAAATGTAGATTAAAACCCAGGGAAGAACTTCGACTCTTCGTTCCCCGGCAACGGCGCCAATTAATGTTGTTCCTTGAGAAACAATTCTTGGCTGTGTACAAGAATCTGTGCTCAAGACATTAAAGATTATGTCACAAAAATGTATATATGTGTCTATGTTTCTTAACCCTTTAAATGTTAGTAATATATTTCCCAAATATCAAATCTTTAGGAGCCATGCAATGCCATATTCCCTTTATATTGAAGTGAACAGATGAAAGACAGAGAAAGAACATGATTTTAACTTGTCATGCTGCGTTACACAGAAACTGTCATTATAAAATCCAGAGGAAGTGAAAAACATATAAGTTAAAGAAGAGGAGCGCCCATTAAGGATATTTAACTCTTAGACATATAAATATCAAGAGACCTGTAGCTCTAATCACTCTACTTTATTCACAGAAATGCAAATGAAATGGAAACCAAGAAAACTCTTCAACATAGATGGAATATTGGAAACTTGCAAAACTTCTTTATTCATTCGATATTGCTCAGTACAAAATTTAGCCTTCAAAGGTTCAAAACTCAGAACCTTCTTCCTTCTTTCAAATGTCTTTAAATACAAGTTGAACCAAACTGGTTTCAGTTATAAAACTGATTCTAACTGACTGTAACTACTTAACTACTTTATGTCACGGAGGTATATGCCTCAGTAACATTTCATTACATTGCATCATTTGATTTGAAAATAAAATAAAAGATGACAAATCCTAATCTAAAGGAACTGGTGTCCCTGGAACAGCAACTGATTCAATGATTACTTGCGGCTGTACGGTCACTTGTGGCTGCTTGGCGGGAAATCCTTTTTCTGTATCAATAGTAAACTTCTTACATTCCTTCCAGAGCTTGTCTTGAGTTATTGGAGCACTCTTGTAACGATGATATTCTACTGTGAAGGAAACAATATGACTGTGAGTGAGGTTACTTGTAAACAACGTTTTCACCATCCACAGTAGAAGGAAATGTCTTTGTAAGAAATTGAAGACTGTTTTTCCCTTTAGTATCTGCGTCTTCTCATGTCGACCATCTGCTCTGCTTTTTGCAAACACCAACTGATCTTCATAAAACTTCCAGGACATAAATTCACCTCCTTCCCTCCAGCATGATGGCAAGCCAGTTCTTATCAATTTATCAAATGAAATGTCAAATTTCTTAATCACCTCTTTGATTACCTGTAGCCGCTTCTCTGATGCTTTCAGAAGATCATTTTTAATGATCATCTTGCTTACTTCCTCAGCATAAAAATACCTGTCTTGTATCCCCATGTCTTGCAACTCCTCATATGTTTTGGAATTAATAAAATTCATGAATCTTTTGGCCCAATTTGATCTCTTGATTGCAGCTGGCTTGTCTGATGACAATTCCTTTTCGTGATCAGCAACAATGCCTTTCTCTCTGGCAATTACTTGTATGGAATTCCATTTTGCTTGTATTTCAGAAATGATCTCATTCCAGATGAGATCCTTAGCTTTAATAAGGGAAATATTTCCCTTCAATTTCTCCTTGAGTTCCTTAATTTCTTCTTCAGCTTTATGTAGCTTCTGCTCATTTTCGCCTGCCTTTTCTTCCCATCCTTGCATTAATCTCAGAGCTGCATTCTTTTCAGATTGGGCCTGTTTGCAATCTCTCTCCGCCATTTTTAACTATGTATTCAATTGAGCAACTTGGACCTGTGGATCGGTCGCACCTGCAGAAAAATCAAAAGTGCAAGTGTGATTCTGAATTTGATTTTGTAAGGTTATGGTTGTTTGCTTTACCTTATCAAGCTCCTCATCTTTCTTTATCAATTGTTGTTGCAGCTCTTCTTTTTCCTTTTCTACCTCTGCTACTTCAGCTGCCAACGAATGCTCTGAAGCTGGTAATTTCAGCTTCTTCCTTAAGGAAGAGATTTCTGCTTCTGCGCCCTTGATAAATTTTTGCATTGTGCTCCTATCATCTGGATCAACGCCAATCTTCTTTATGATTTTCTTTAGTTCTTCATTTTGAATAGTCAATGCTCTGGCATTGGCTTTCTCCATCTTGCACTGTTTGACAACCTTAGCAAGCATATTCTCTGTCTTGACTGATGTAGCATGAGTCTTACCTAAATCATTAACAATTAACTGACCTGTTTGCATATGGAGATTCATCTTGTCCCACAAGGGGATCTTCTTTACATCCATAACAATATTCAACTCCTTAAAACTGCCTGAGGGTCCCAAAGACATCCCTGTCAGATGCGATAGCGCCATTTTGAACTGGTCTTTCTCCAAATCCATTACAGTCAAAAGTCTTGTTTGGTCAGCAGATACATGATGTTCTGCTTGTATCTCTATATTGGCCTTTATTCTTTGATTCTTTTCTTCAATTAGGGAGAACACCTGCTTCATGGAAGGAGCCTTCTCTAACTGGAGTTCTGATCTGCTAGGAGATGAAACGCCCTGTTCTTCACTGACCTGGAGAGTAAAATCAGGTGAATTGGAGGAGTGATCTTCTGCTAATTTAGTCCTTTTCTCCTCTCGGGGCTCTTCCTCATCAATCTCAATAACATCATCTCTCACTCTCTTGCCCATCTTTTCCAATATTACAGGAGTTTGAATACTAATCCGTGATGAACTTGGCCCTCCTGGGTTAGCCAACTTTTCTAAATCCGGTTTACTCACATGAGTAAAAGCAGCATAACCGTTCTCGACCCTTCTCTGTGAAATAATCGCATGTGGGTCATAGGCCCACTTCTCTCCCAATAATAACTGTGTTTCTTCCAACATCCTTGTCACCTCCTCATAAGCTTGCCTTGTGTTAACAAAAAAATGACCTACACTCATGGGCAGCTTGTACATTAACCCCTTCTTCATTGGAAGAAAATGAATTTGATCCACATTGAGACTTTGCCTTATAAATTCCAGAGCAAACAGTCTCATGGGAAAAAATGTTGGAAGCCTATAAGGCTCAACACCAACTCCATATAGCCTTATTTCAGAATGGTCTTCAAAAGCAAACCAGTCTCCATATCTACAATTAGGTCCTAATTGCAAGAACTCCTGAGCCTTTGGCAAGAAACAGGGAGGCCGAGTTCCATTGAGAATTCTATAAGCGGTGGTCATAAAATTTTCCACAAATTCAAATAAACCAGCTTCATTTTCTTCTCTTCTGATCAAATGAGTCCAAAGTAGAACTGACTGCTTATTCTTGTTGCTATCCATTATATTCAAACCAATACCCATAAACTCTTCCACATTCTGGTATAAAAACAGGTAAACAATTAATGAGGGAAATCTAAAATAACATGTTAGTGGGAAAGAAAGCAACTGAGAATTCACCACTTCTTGCCAAAAGGACGGAATATCTAACACCACTCCTGGTTTCATCATAAGAGTAAACATCCCCAGAGTTGCTTTGTCAACTTCGCCATCATCTTCTCTCCCCAGAATCTCCATAATATAGCTGAGAACTGACCTGTATTGAACATTAAAAGCATCCAAACCAAACTTTCCCGAACCAAACTGGGTCTTCTCCGGACTTGGTACCAAAAATGACATGCAGCGGTTAAATTCTTCAATTGAGAGCTCCTCGAAGTATTGAACCAGCGAATCTTCTGAAAATTGCAAAGGAGAATCATTCTCTGGGAAGCATAATGCCTGACGCATTAACTGAGCTGAAACCTGCAAAACACTTTCTCCCTGAGAGTTCATGACATAACATTTACCAGGGTACATGGACGAGACCATCCAGGAGATGAATTCAGGAAAAACATGGGTCTTAGGGATGCAGGCGAACAACACTCCAGAACTCTGCATAGCGGAAAACACAGGTGACTGGTCGGTGTTCAAGGTCACTTGATAATGCAAGAGAGGGTGATTGACAGAGGAAGCAGTATCACGGACGTCTTTCTCACTATCTAGGAGAGGGCTCGGAGTGGAAAGACCAGACATAGACGCTCGTTTGGCCATGGCTGACGAGAATTTTGAAAACAATTCGGTGCGAAGGTGGCGGGACGGGGTTTGAAACAGAACAACAATCACAAATGAACCGCAACGGAACGGTAAACTCGACTTTATAACAATGCAAAACGCAATTAATGCAAAGGTGACGTGGGACAACACGTATGCGGTTTTGCCAGCTGTTTGACACTTCAGAGAATGACGTAATGCGGGGGGTCTGTGAGTACGGCCGAGACCTTCAACCAATACCCCCCGCAGTCCATCGGAGCCGTTGATCAACGATTTTCGTAGATCTGACTAGTCAACTGCGGGGGGTCGGGTTTTGATAACCGGCGAGCAAGTTGACCCCCCCGCAGTTGCTTATCCAAAAACTTCTGCGCGTGATCGCGACTTCCGCTCCAGAAGTTGCTCGACCTTTATGATAAATAAAAAATATAACAATCTAATGTTTGCCGCTCCACAAATCAAAATGAAAATGGGAACACAATGTATTACTTCTTCGTATTTCTCCTATACTAAAGTATAAACATTATACTATAGCATATTTCGGATCTTTAGAAATATTTTTTCAAAAACACTTTTCTTTTTCCAAAATTTCAAAACTTAACATAAAAAAGGATATGCGGATAGAATGATCCACAACAGGTGGGAAAAGCCCCCAAAGGACTTGGAGTATTATATGTAACTTGTCAACTATTTAAGGTATACTTTAAGCTGGGAACTATTCACCTTTGCAGAAAGATGACCTAAGATTGTTTTGTCATACACTGCAGAACTATGAGGATGAGTTTATGCGTTTAGGTGTATATATAGTTTTAGAGAAGCTGGAATTGAAAGTATATCAGAGATTGATTTAGAAGATTTACATCATTAAAAAACAAATGGTTGTTGGTGTCCAAAACATCATGATGACAAGTTACATGAGTATACTGTCCATTTTATCAAATCACTTAAATATGATGTAAAGTTGAAAAGTAATATAAAAGGCTCTAAAACTGCATAATAGCTTCATTCTTCCTCCTCATTTGCTTAAGCTAACCTATCGCTCCTCAGCAATTGAGTTTTGGCAAAAACATCATCTTGTGGGTGAAAATGTAGTGTGTTGCTACTCTTTTGCTAAAAACATCACTTAAATCCTTTTTATTGCTTGTTTTTCAAACATTGAAGCTGCACCTAAATATTTTGAAGCCAACCACATCTTTCAATTTTCCCTAAGATGCCTCAAAATTAGCGGAGCTTCTCCCACAGTACCTTTTCAGCCCAGAATTGCTATGTTTTCAGAAAAACAAAGTGTTTTCATTCGAGAGCGAAACCAAGAGCTCAGCATCTTCAAAGCAATAATATTCTAGCTCCCCACAACTTCTCAATAGGTATTTTCATCAATACTTCAAGTGGTTTCCTCCCGAATTCCAAAAATTGACAAATTCAAAAGTTTGTTACGGTTTCATGGCACAATTTTGCTTGTTTTGAATATTTTGATTCAAGGTACGACAAATTTACTCAAAAATTGATAGAATCACAGTATAAAATCATTTCATCACCTTTCCCATCACTTTCAAAAAAAAATTCCCACATCTCTGCCATTTTTCACATTTTTCCAAAACCCTCGCTACGTTTTAGACACTAGGCCTCTGTTTTTGGGTTTCTCTTCCCCTTACCATCATCCGTTTTCACCCCTTCCACTTCCATAACCTTTCTAATATCCCTCCACACTCCCTCAAATTTTATCAGAAATTTAGAACTCATTTTCCCCTTTCATCCCCCTCCATTCATCCAATGTTGAAAATCTCTTGTTTCCCTGCCGTGTTTTAACAAATATAGTAAGAAAGGTGTCATAATGAGCACTAAAAAGGATAAAAGGACTTATAATAAAGGAGGAAAAGTAAGCTAGATTGATCCACAACAAACCATAGAGATCATGCAATCCACTTACATTAGAATTTTATTTGAAAAAGCTGGTTGCTTCCCTTTTTGCTAGAAAATCCAAGAGGTAGGATTCAATGTGCACTTGACTAGTGTATTTGCTACTTTTTTAAAAGAGAATGAAGTCATCATTGCTAGGGTTAAGTTCATAATATCTCCTCAAAACAATGATTCTTCCACCAAGATACCTCTTTAGGGGGAGATTTGGTTTAAAAGGGATGATCTTGACTTAGAATGTTACAAGACTTTCCTAAAAACACCATACAAATAAGCTCCTGCAACCACCTTTCCTATGCCACACTTGTGAGACAAGTACATACCTTTGATGAGGGCAATAATGTCATACTTTACTTCTGAAGGAAAATATTATTTTTTATATCATTATCATATCCACCTCTTGATGCATTTCACCTTTACCAAGAATATGAACTGCCACATTTTTTCCACAAGAGTCTTGTTAAAATGTCTGAAAAGGTGAGAAGAACGGTAGGGGATCACTACACTAGTTTATTCCATCATTGTTTAATTAAAATTATCATCCTCCATCATTTGTCAGCTATTGACATGCCTCGGGAGTCATTTGTAAAGAAAATTTATGTTTCATCACCTTTAACCTCCATGCCTTAGGAGGTTGGCTCATCTAGCAAAGTAAAAGATACTCTTGCTGCTGAAGGGTGGAAAAGGGAAATCACTAGGAGTAGGGCTAATAAGCCAACCTCTATTTTTGGTGAAAGGGAGAATGATCCTTCTCCTGCAATTCCAAAAGAAGTACCATTACAGGTAGAAGAAGGTCAACAAGAATGTCAAGAAGAACAAGGTGATCAAGCAGAGTTTGAAAATGAACAGGGATCTCATGCACCTAAATCAGTTGAAGAGCTCCTCCAAGAAAAGGATGCTGAAATTGTTGAGATAAAGGAGAATATTTTTAAAGACAGCTACATGGTGTCTCTTTTACAATAGTAAAATAGAAAAAATTTGCAAAGTCAAGCAAAGGCTGGAAATATCAAATCAAGCACAATGGTTTCACTTGAAAAAGGGAAAAGTGTGGTTGTTGATGTGGCAGAAAAGGATAAGAAAGGAAAATAGGTAGACAAAGAGCCAAGGAGAACTTTAACTAGAGGATTGAAGAGGAATTTTTCACTAGAAAATGTGATACTTTAAACCAATTTTGAATACACTTGGAGAAATTTTTGAAAATTGCCCATTTTTTCTAAAATCTGCTGCAAGGGAAAAAAGGTAGTGTGCCCACGCTACCTTTATCGATGGAGGCATATAAATGAAGAAAGGATTGAATTTTTAGAAAGGCCTTAGCTTATATATTAATGATCTGTACTCAATTTCCTTCACCAGCAATCAATTTTACATAGGAATACAAAAAAGTGCCCAAAAAATAGCTCTCTACCCTCATTTCAACTCTCACAGAGCAGTTTTGGGAAATGCATGTTTTGATTACTTTACAGGATTTTTTGTAATCCAAAACCACTTCAGAGGCATAGAAGACACCCTTATAAAAATCCAGCAGTTTTCAAAGGAAAATTTTACTAAAGCATCATCATCAAATCAGCTCAAGAAGTCCATGCTATGCATTTGCTGCACACACGCTACCTTTTTCAGTTTCACACTACCTTTTTAGCAAAAATTCATTTTTTGTTATCTTAGGGTGAAATTCAATTTTCCAATGATCGATGATGATGTAATATGATTTATTAAGTGTTTTTAATGTCTAAATAGCTGGAAATCCATTAATTATAATGATTTAAAGTCAAATGTATCTAGTTGGAGAAAAATCATGGAATGGTTAGAACCTCCCTTAATTTGGTTTTTTGTTAGAGAAAAAGGTGTTTCTAAGTCCTAAAGAGTTGGATTCAACCCCTAGAGGCGGATATTTGTAGTTTTGAGTCTATATATTTCTATGTTTTGACACAAATTAGAAGTTGGAATTAGTTTGGATGATAGGTTATTGATCAAGGAACTATTGTACTCAGTTTTGGCCAATTAATAAAGAAGAGCTGCAACTATTTTTTTGGGATACATGTGGTATGATGTTTATCATTGTTTTTCCTTCAGTTTCATATGTTAGAATTTGTTGTATTCATGTTCATTACATATCTATTGTATGATTTCTTTCAAGTTGATAGGTAGAACACATGCTTGCTCATGCTCTGTTTAGGGAAAGAGATAATAATTTGTCCATTTTCCTATGTTTAGGAAGAATACATCTCCCATGCTCTTCCTAGGTTCTCATCAGTCTTAAAAATATCTCATCACAATAATATTAAAGTGGTAACCCTTATTCATACCTTTCCCCATTAAATTCCTGCAACCCTATATCATTTTCCCCGACCTAGCTCCCTTGACCTAATATCTCCATCTAGTGAAACCCAACCCATTCAAATAAAAACAACCCCTACACTCAATATCTAGCCTAAGAAACCTAATTCCTCCATCCCTCTTGGTTGTTACCTTGTGGAGAGAGCCCTCTCCAACTTGGTAGGGCTAGCTACCAAGCAAAAAGTTTGGTTTGTTGTTACCTCTGTTGGGAATCCTTCTTCAGCTTTGGGAATATGGCGGAGTGCTAACAGGGCCAATGCCTTTGAGCTTAGTATTCCATTATTCCTTGGTTTGGACCTAGTGTTCAATGTGGAACACCTTTGGCCCTACTTCCCACCTCTATTGGATATCCCGAACATTGTAGAACAACTCACACCAACAAAGTTAAACCCAGAATTCATGAAACAAGCCACCACAGATCGTATCATTGACATTCAAATCAAGAACACTCACCAGTAGAAGAACCCATTAGGGGAATTTTGAGGTCTAAAATGGGCCTCCTAAGAAAAATTTAAAACCAAAATAAAATTTAAAAGAACCAATAGAATTCAAGATGAGGATGTCAACCATGGGGGATGATTCACCATTTTAGGAGTAAAAAGGTAAAAGGATTAAGAAATAATAAAATAATAAAACTACTTTTTAAACTCATATTTACAACTTATCTCACATAGGTTTTACTCAAATTTCGAGCAGGAGTACTCATTGGATGCAAAATTTAATTCCTCATCCAAGGAGTACCCATGTTGCATACTTTCGATGGACCCTTCTACACAAAAAATGAGAAATATGTGAAAAACGTGATTGCAATCATGTTTTTTCATGGATTTCTCATTTTATGTGTAGCAGGGTTGATAAAAATTATGAAACATGGGTACTCCTTAGATTAGGAATAAAATTTTTCATCCAAAAAAGTGTTTCCGCTTGAAATTTTAGTAAACCCATAGGGAGATAATTTGAAAATACGAGTTGAAAAATAGTTTTTTTTTCTCTAAATTTTGATGATGTAATCTAATATTATTTTATTATTTCCACTATTATTTTATAATTTCATTAGGAGGCCCATTTTACACCTCAAAATTCCCCTAATGAATTTTATCAAGTTGTCAAAGTTGGCCAACTCCTGCACCAAGGAAAATGGTTCACTAGGGACCAAGTTCATCAGAATTTTCCTCATCTCATGGAGGAACTCAACATAACGGGGACCATTTCTTCCTAAGGGGGGAGGAATGATCCTGGTGGATATTGGTGGCCACCTGCCTATTCCACTTGGGGCCCCACCATTGCTTCTTTCAGTTTTTCAGTTTCCTTAATTGTAACACATTTTACTATTTTTAGCAGTTTTCCGAGTCCTGAACTTCTGAAGCCATTCTGAGGCCCTAAATGACGTTTTTTGGAAAAACTGGGAGCAAAATTGAATTTCCTTTAACGTTACTCACATAAAAATTTGTAGTCCTCAGATATATCTTTCTAACGAGGTATTATGCGTGTCAAATGGAGATCATATGCCAAAGTTACGTCCCCGAGAATAATTATGTACCAATTTACCCAAACGGGGTCCATAGTTTTTGCGCTTCATATCCTAGGGTTAGGTTTTTGGATGTTTAGGGTTTTCCATTATTTCTAAATAATAAATAGGCCCTCGAGCCTCATTGTAACACATTTCAGAGGCCTGTAGTCGCCACACCTCCTCTGAGAGATAAGCTACCAACACCTTTGCTATTTTATTTCCATTATGTCTATAAGCATATTTAAGTTATTTGTTATTAATGAAATGAAGTTTTATTTTTGTTGCATCTCTACTTTTATGTGTATTTATGTATTTCATTGTGTTCTTTCATAATTCTGGATCATCTAATCATCCCAATATGACCCATTAATTTACAATGTACACTATAGTAATGCATTCTAATGTTTCCTTCATTGATTGCATACAATCAAGGTATCCAAAACTATTTGAATAAACACACATGTCCATATACATCCTTTGTGCTTTCATCTTTAATTCAACCTTATTGATTCAACATCAGCATTAATCACAAGAACTCACACTCCTTTACATAGTGTTTCTCAAGGTAGGACTCTCCCTTTTAAGAGAGTACCCTTCTCCATAGTTACCCTTTTTCAAGAAACATAACCCTTTGTTTGACGTTAAATTGAGGGAGTGTTAGTGTTTCCAAAAAATAACTAGAAAGCTATATGCCTTGCTCCAAGTTTCTTCTCTATGGTGTATCTCTGGAATTTCAAGCCTTTTTCTAAACCACAACTCTGATATCACTCTATAACACCCAAAACCCCCTATGTTAGCTTAAATAGGTGGGAATCATAGAATTTCACCTTCTTTACTCAATTCAAACATAATTTTTAAGGTTTCCATCATCTTCTACTCATCAATATCTAATCCATAAATTGTTGTGGATATTCCACTAGACAATCTGTTAGAGTAGATCTAATAAAAATAACTGAAATATATGCTATGGGTGATACTTTACTTAGATTGCAAGTTTATTAATTATTTTTTTTTCTTATGCATGCAATAGATAAAATATATAAAATAGAGAAAAAATAAATAAAATCACATGCTAACCATAATTAACAAAATATATGCTCTTGGAAATCCCTAGGGAGAAAACCTAGTTGGAAGGTGAGGCTACTGTGATATCCTTTATTTAGAATGGAAATAATACAAGTAAAAATGATAAGGAACTCTCTATGCAGTCACCTTAGACTTGCAGCCTAATAGGCTAATATCGAACATAAACTCCCTCTATTATGCTCTCTCACTCCCACTCCTAGTTCTTCTCTACTGTGGAACAAGATACAATCGAAATGAATGGAACACATTTTCCTCCTAGTGGCTTGGTTATAACATAGCTTGATAACAAACTAGGTATCAAGTTTTACTCCAAATCTCAATTACAATTAGAAATTGACCCTTTTGTAGTCTTATTCTAGGTCCCCACATGGATTACCCATTTTGTATGATTAATGGGTGATGATGTGGCATCCTCTAGAACCAAGATGATCAAACACATTAGGTAAAAGTATGTGAGGAATAAATTTTCCATATGAACTATAATTGAGGCAATGCTTACACTGTTGGAAAGGTAAACGAGTGTATAATATTGTTACAAGTCCAAAAATTATGTGGCATAGTTTTAATCCAAAAAAATCTCATGTAAGCCCTCAAAATGGCCATGGAAGGTTTTAGATCCCAATTCTTCAAACTAGGTCCCATTAATAAAATTCTTGCTACAAGCTTATTCCACGACATTTTCCACTCTAAAAGAATTGAGATAGTTGAAAATCAATATGGTGATCCAATCTATATCATAGCTCCCCATTTTGGGAGGATTTCGCTCCTCAAAATATTTATTGAATTTGGTGAGGAAATTTTTCTCTACCTTCTCCTTGGAGCCATTTAGCCTTGCTTGAAAGTTCACCTTTCAACCCAATCTACCAGAGGTTATGATACCCCTATTTTGTAGTTTTGTATCTCTGTTGAAAAATTGTATCCTTTTTCAACTCTGCTTAGTCATATCGAGCTAATTCCACTATGGAAGGTAGGACTTGCTCCTCTTTCTGGTCCAATATGGAAGGCTCATAGAGTTTGAGATTATATACATTCACTATTGATTAAATGTGCATATATGGGGGTTTATTGAATAATTATCTTCCACCATTTTTAATATATCAAAATGACAAAATCATAGAGCCTTGATATTCTTACAATGACCCTATAGCCTCTCCTTTTTTAATTGTTACCATAATCTATCCCTCACTCTGAGTGACCTCTTTTTCCTGTGTTAATCATGACTAGAATTGTAATTTTTATGTGAATTATTTAGTGCCTATTGTACTTGCAAATGGATCTAGTTTATTTTCTCAAGAATTTTTTATACCTTTAAATGATACCTTGTGAGATCCTCCCTTACTCCTTCTTGTTTCCCATATACAACATCCAAAGTTGAAGGTGGAAAATTCCAATTTTTTTTTCAAATGGGGACTTACTATTAGAAGTGTGGACTACTCAATTATAATATTGTTGTATATAGAATAGACTTTCATCCCAATTCTTTGGATGCTTTTGATTGTAACCCCTCAAAATTTGCACTAAAGTCTTCTTAACTACTTCTATTTGCTCATCTATCTAAGGATGGAAAATTGTAGAACTCTTTAAATTTTTTTCCATATTATCTCACAACGTTTTACAAAATGTATTGAGTCTAAAAAAACTCTCCTTGGTATCCCAAACTGCACCCATACTTGTTCAAAAAACAAGTTTACTACTTCTTTCCCATTAATGGTCATTTTATAGGGCATTAAAACACACATATTTAAAAACTTGTTGTTAATCTCCCATAAATTCCATGGAAATTTTTTCCTAAGGATGAGTGGGTACATGTAAGGGATTTCATAGTTTTTTTTTCCTATTACTAGGCTTGGTGTTAGAAAAAAACATACATCCTCTAATGAACCTTGATACATATTGTTGCATTACGAGAAATTATAAATATCTCTGTAAGTTAACTACTATATTCCATGCAAAAAAATTCCTTACAACCTTGGAGTTATGAGTCTCTCTAATTAGCTACAGTCACTCACCTTTATGAACACAAAGTTTGTCCATCTTGTAGAGTAACCAATTATAGAGTTGATAGTGAACTATGCTATAACTTTGGATCTACAATTAATGAAACACCTCCTTGAAGTGCTCATCATTTGTATATGCCTATCTATATGCATCATGGGTGAAAGTATCAATGTTCATTAGTGTTCCCAAAGCTATAATTTTTTTATGTGGTGGCCTTCAAATTCATCCATGCAAAGAAGAAATTTATAACTTAGAGATGTTTAGCCAACAAAAGTAGTTGATATGTCAACACAGTAATAGGCTGATAGATAAAAACATATGGCATTGTTCAACTAAGCTGGACTTGAAAAATTTTGATGGTTTTGATCAATCAGGATGGGTCATTTAGATGGAACATTACTTCACCCTCAAATGTATTACTGGTGACATGATGAAACTCAATTTGGGGTATATATTTAGATAAATAGTGATGGTAATAGTGGGAATGACATAAAACAAAATATCTAGGATACATTTCATGGATTCAATTAGTTAAATTTTCCTTTGCACGGTTCGAGAGAGATACTAATTATATGGGTAAATTTACCAAGTTACACCAAACTAGCCCAATTACTTTATTTAGAGAAACATTTGAGAAATTATCCATTTGTATAGATAATTTAACAAATTTATTCTATAAAAAATGTTCATTAATGGTATCAAGGAATATATTTGATTACAATTCAGAATGCAACATCATACTACATGGTTATAAGCATTCGAGAGATCCCTATAATCTAAAATAGTGAACAATGTGCAAATAAAAAATCTAATACTCATTCCTTAACCTCTTCCACCCCAAGGTAATTAACCAAGCACAACTCCTACTCATCACTTAAAGGTACAAAGGATGTCTCCTATAGAAGTGGAATTCTACGAAAGATGTGGAATTCACTACTTCTAATGAAAAATGTGCTCCGGGTCATAGGCACAAAAGAAAAAAATTGTTCCAAATTGATATGAAAATTAAGGCTCCTATGGAAGAAAAAACCACTAAAGAGAACCTATAACTACAATTAGATGACACCAATACTCATAATCAAGAATATTTTGAACCAAAATTTCCTCCTAATAAACCCCTAATCTCCACACATGCATTATCGAGAATCTCAACTCCACAAACATTGAAATTTGTAGGCTACATCAAGCACCAAAAACTTATAGTCCTAGTGGAAAGTGCCATTAATATTTTCTTTCATAACAGAGTTACATAAGAAACCCATTGTTTTGAAAACCTAGTTCACAACTTTCAAATTATTATCACCAATGGAGGTATGATGAAATGTGGGGGGCATATGTGAACATTTCAAACTCCAGATGGGAGACTATTTACTTGAAACCCATATGTTTGAATTCAACATGGGTGGATGTGATATAATATTGGGAGAAGAATGGTTTAGCACATTTTCACAAGTTACAATGAATTTCAAATAATTCTATATGATTTTCACTAAAGAGGGAAATGTATACACCCTTCAATGGTTGCCGGTAGGTTCTCGGCCTAGAATAATCATCTCTCATCATATGAAGAAGTTGTTTAACAAAATATAAATTTCCATTATTTCCTAATTTAATTCCATACAATTAATGGGTAATATGACACAAGAAATATGCCTATATTTGTAGTTGATTCTTGAAAATCATCATGAGGTATTTGAGACACCAAAGGATTTACCCATTCTCAATGATATAATGACCATGGAATTACCATGATTCTAGGTAATAAACTATCAAATGTATGTATTTATTCACACCATTTTTCACAAAATAATGAATTAGAAAACATCATTCAGGGAGTACTGAAGGAAGGGGTCATACATACCAATATTATTCCTTAGACCTATTCATCACCAATATTCATTTTGTTAAAGAAATAAGGAAATTGGTGCATGTATCCTAATTTTAGAGCTCCAAATAAATTAAGAACCAAGGAAAAATTTCCATGCTAGTTATTTATGATCTCTTGGATGAACTTCATAGAGAAATGTTTTTTCACTAAGATTGATCTATGTTTAGGATAACACCAAATGATTTTGAATGAAAAAATCATTCCAAAAACAAATTTTAGAACACACGAAGGTCATTGTGAGTTTCTAGTGATTCCTTTCAATCTTTGTAATGCTCCACCCACTTTCTAGAGCCTTGTGAACAAAATTTTCAAACTCTTCCTACGAAAGTTTGTTATGGTATTCTTCAATGATATCTTGATCTACAGTAAACCACATGAATCACACATGGATCATGCTAATAAGTGATTTCAACTTTCGAGAGACAACCAATTATTTTTTAAGTGTTGCAAAATTTATTTTGGGGCCTCTAAGGTTTATTATTTAGGTCACATTGTATGTTAGGAAGAAATATGATTTGATCCTGAGAAAGTGGAGGATATGAAAGACTAGATATGAACTAAAAAATTGAATATATTGAGGGGATTATTAGAAATGATAGGCTACTAAGGGAAAATTTCTCAAAAATTATGAAAAATTGTAGTTTCCTAGCTAACTTCATTCCTTAAACAAGTGCCTCCGACTAGAGTGAGGAAGCCACATACACATTCATTTCTTTAAAGGAATCCATGTGCACTACTATAGTGTTAGCAATAATTTAATTTAATAATACCTTTGTATTGGAATTGGATGCCTCAGGAAGAGGTCTAGGGTTAGTATTGATATAAGAAAGAAAACCCTTGTCATTCACTAGTAAGCAATTGTGTGACTTCAATTTGTGAAAATACATATATAATAAGGAAATGATGTCTATACTTAATGTAGTGAAGATTTAGTGACCATATCTCATAGGGAATATTTTTCGGATCAAGACTAAACATCATAGTGTAAGGTTCTTTCTCGAACAATGATTTTCTTCACTATAAAAACATAAATGTGTAACCAAGATGTTGGTATATAATTCTGATATCATATATAAGAAGGGTAAAGAGAATTAATGGATAATTCTATATCGATCTAATTTGAAGAGGATGTGTCACTCCTTTCCTTATCATTACTAAGTCAAGGATGGCTTTAGGAAGCTTACAAGAAATGAATAGAAAACAATGCTTAAGATACATCATCCAAAATATTTAGATAGATCCAAAAACTCGTTATAATTATACATGGAAACAAGATACATTATGGTATAAAGTGTATATTTTTTTGTAAAACTATTTAACCATAAAACAAGAATTTTTAGAGAAGCTACACTCATCATCAACAATAGATCACTCTAGCTTTCATAAAATTTATGAAATAACTAAGTGTTCAGTCCCTTGGGAAGGCATGAAAACAAATATCTATAATTTTGTAGCATCTTGTGATGCTTGCAATAAACAAGGGAGAGGCAGTAAAGTTAAAGTTACCAGGAGCATTGAAATGTTTACCAGTTCCAACACAAATTTGGATATACATTTGGATGGATTTTATTTTTGGACTTCCAAAATAAGGTAACAAAAAAATGATTATGGTGGTGGTAGATCATATTTCAAAATATACTCATTTCCATGCTATATCCCATCCATTCGATCCTTTGTTTGTTCCCTAATAATTCAAGGATCATATCTTCAACCTACATGGTATGACCACTTCCATATTTCTATATTGATACCTCACATTCACCAACAAA
Organism: Pinus albicaulis; assembly: GCA_034641835.2. Taxonomy (NCBI): domain Eukaryota; kingdom Viridiplantae; phylum Streptophyta; class Pinopsida; order Pinales; family Pinaceae; genus Pinus; species Pinus albicaulis. The sequence continues at coordinate 28,487,849 of MU968359.1, forward strand.
TTTTGGAAAGAGATATTTAAACTTTAAGGTACACATTTAAATATTAAAATTACATATCATCCTCAAATGAATGGTCAAATGGAAGTGGTCAATATTTTCTTAGAAACATATTTGATATCATTTGGCTCTAAAAATCTGCACTAGTAGGAAAAATGGTTTCCCCTATCTAGATGGTGGTACAATACTACTTATCATGGAGTTAAAAAATTGACACCATATGAATTATTCTATGGCCAAAACCCCCATCCATAACATCCTATGTACTAGAAATATCCAACATTTATGTAGTAGATATAACACTTCATAATAGAGAAGTTATTATACATATCCTTAAGGACAGCTTGGATATGGCACAAAAGTGAATGAGGAAAAAATCTAATCAAGATATATGTGAATGTTATTTAACTAAAAGGGATCAAGTGTCCCTTTTCCTAGAACCTCATGAGTGATATCTATCAAGGATAAATTTCCCCAGAATCTATATCCCAAGTTCCATGGGCCCTATCAGATCATGCAATGCATTGGTCATGCCTCCTATAAATTGTCTCTTCTAGAACACACCAAGATTCATCCAATATTTCATGTGTCTTGTTTGAATAAGTTTGTGGGATAAAAATGTAAAGTGCAAACCAACCTACCAGAACTTGATGAAGAAGGTTCCATTTGGGTCCAACTAGAATCAATATTAGATACTAGATAGGACCAGTTACTAACACATTATAAAGGAATTATTGATCTAGTGGAAAGATATGCAACCAAAATATGCCACATGGGAACCAAAAATGATTCTCCAACAATTTCCTCATCTTCAACTTAAGGGAAATGCTATTTAGAAGGGGGAGAACAAGTTATAGTCCTATCCTAAGTCCCTTAGATACATTATTAATTTGTGGCATATTAAATAGTTAGTTAATAATCACTCATTGTAAAAAGGGTCATCCTTGTTAATAAAACCTAAATTAGTTAGTAAGCTCTCATTAGAAGTGGGCCCATAGGTAGTTAATATTCTCTATTGATAGATATATGTTAAATACAAGGTTATGTAATGTTTTGTCAAGGATTGTGATTGTATTTGGAGAATTGGTCTCAGAGCTTTCCTCGAAAATAAAAGTGAACATATTTATATATTTTCTATTTTCAAAGAAATATTTCTTCAATATATATATTTTTATAGAGTCCTTGGGTTTTTTTTCACGATATATTTCATGTGAATTACACTACATTTTCTCTTGTAAGGTTTTTTTCAGAGAAAATTTTTGTGTTTATTATAGATAGTATATGATTGTATTTTTTTCTCTATTTTCTACATTTTATCTATTTCATGGAGAATAATAAAATTAGTAATTAAAAAATATGGAATCTAAATTAATTTAACCTTCATAATATATATTTCATGTTATTTAATCAAATCTATTTTGGCAAAATATACAGTAGAATATCCATGGTAGTCTATAGATCAAATGATGAGGTGATAGTGGCCCCCTCTAAGGTGCAGTGGGTTTCTCACTTGAGATTTTGGAATTTATCTCAAGAAGTGTGAGAATTTGTTGTAACAAGCCCCAAGGTTCATACTTTAATCTATAAAGTGAGAATAAATTATTTTTTGTTTTTCTTCCAAGGAAAAAGTTGTAATTTTCATTAATTGTAAGGAAAATTACATGTTGCATTTGCATCAAGATGCATCAAGCATACATCGTAAATTATCAAAAATTATTGATAGTGTTCTGTTAACATATATGTTCAATAGTATAAAGCAAATATTTACAAAATTGGAATTGTATGGGCCCATATAGACATGGTTATCAAAAAATATCAGAGTCTGTATGTAGAAATAGAAAGAAAAAAATAAAGCCTCTAATCAGATAGGTTGATCATGTGGTGGGGCCCAAAATCCTTTATGAAAGGATGATGGTAATGTTGATATATGTCTGTCCCTTGATGTTCTATTATATACCATTGTCCCCATGTTATTTTCACTGCTTCTTTTGACAAACGATCGACATCCTGATTCATTTTCCTGTAAATATGAGTGACAGTAATGTTATCAAAATGATGTTTAAGAGCAAGTACTTCATCTTGAAAATTTCTAAGAGAGTGTACATGACATGCAACAATATTATTGAACCAGTTTATAATGATCTTCAAGTCCCCAAATATTTGTATCCTATTTCATTTCTTCTCTAAGGAAAATATAAGGAGCAATCTGAGGCAGTTGAGTTCTGAATAGTTGTTTGTGCCAGGGCCCAAACCCATTTTGATATGATAGAAATGATGGTGAGATAGGTAGAGTATATATCCTTCTCCGCAACCATCAATCCTAAACGCACCATAAAAGTAGGCCCAAGGAAGGTTTTTATCAATGATTTCCACCTAAATAACCCTTTCTACCTTTCTGTGTGTCTCTTCAAGGATGGAGTGATAGAGGGCTAATATGGAATTGTGAATGGTGTTCCAAGATATTGGTGCGCTTTGGAAGATGCTTTGGTTTCGAGCTAGCCAAAGTCCCTAGGAATTTGGGGGGGCATATTGCGAGCCTTGCTCAAGGTACATGAGTGCCACCAGTTTTTCCAAGCCAGTGAGATGGTGTCCCCCTGCCATGATTTATTGATGTTCAGTTATTTTTTTCCATGCCTGCTGAGCAACAGGGAAGTTGAGGAAGAGGTGAAGTATGTCTTCAGACTATTATTTGTAGACTGTGCACCGAGAAGGGCCCTATATATACCTCTTAGCAAAATTTTCCTCAGTAGGTGCACAATCAGTAAGGATACACCACATAAAGAGGTGGGATTTGGGGGGTGCCCTTAATTTCCATATTTTTTTCCACCACCAGCTCATATCCAGAGGTTCTTGTGCAAAAGTGAGAGCAAAATAGCCTTCTTTAGGCATGTATTAACCTTTGGGGGTAGTAGCCCAGACCAATTCATCGTCGATGTCAGAGATCCTGATATGAGATATCTTAAGTTCCCTGATATACCTATTCCAAATCCCCCACCAGCGCTCTGGGATATTGAGATAAGTTAGTGATTTCCACTCTTGTTTGGTCCAATCAGAATTTTCACTGTTTGCAACCTGACTAAGTTGAGAGATCCCAACTTCACTAAGGAAAATTCTGATGTCTCGAGAAAGTAGATGTTCCCTGCCACAACCTGACCATGGGTCCAGTCCTATTCGAACATGTGTGCCCGTACCTGTGCACCATGCTAGCCCTTTTTTGATGAGGGCTATAGAATTCATGATGGCTCACCGAAAAACGTATGAGCAGGTATGGGAGAGATGTGTAGTTTTGATCCAGTTGAGTGTAGAGATAGGAGTAATGTATTTGGAGCAGGTGACCTCCTACCATAGACCATTGGTGGTTAAGAGTTTCCAACCCATCTTGGAAGCTAGGGCTTTGCAAAAATATTAAGGACCTTGAGGCCCCAACCCCCCCATTGTTTGGGCATGGTGATTTTCTCCCATTTCACCCAAGCAAAGGTGTGCCCTGCTTCCTTACCCCGCTAGAGAAAAATTTTGCAGATTTGTTGAATTCTGTTGGTGACACCTTTAGGAACCCAACCAAGTGCCATCCAATATACTGGGATTGCCTCCAACATAGATTTGATAAAGACAAGTAATCCTACTCTGAAGATCCATTTCTTCTACCAAATGTTGATTCTCTTCTCAATTTTAGCAGTGAGCCAATACCAATGATTTATTCTATAATTATTAAGCTTGAGTCTAAATCCCAAGTATTTTATGCCCTCTTCAATGTGTATGTGTTCGAATTGAAATAGATGAAGAGCATGCTGCCTCTCATGGATAGCGCATTTCAAGAACATAATGGTGGACTTTTTGTGATTGGGAAGTATCCCCATAGCTGTAAAAAAAGTGGAAAAAATCTTCTTGAAACAAATGAAATCCCGCAAGGAAGCATCTATAAATATGAGCACATCATCAACAAATAGCAAGTGCATCAGGTATATATAGTCAGTGATTTTGACACCTAGAAGTTGACCATCATTTCTAGTAGAGGCAATGAGGGTGGTGAGTCCCTCCAAAATCAGTAGGAAAAGGGGAGGGGATCATTAGGAGAATTTTGAGGTCTAAAATGGGCCTCCTAAGGAAATATAAAACAATAGTGGAAATAATAAAATAATATTTGATGAAATCATCAAATTTTAGAGGGAAAAAGAAAAAACTACTTTTTCCACTCGTATTTTCAACTTATCTCCCAAATTTTTTACTCAAATTTCGAGCGAGAGTTCTCATTGGATGAAAAATTTAATTCATCATCCAATTATTACCCATGTTGCATACTTTCGATAGTCCCTACTACACGAAAAATGACAAATACAAGAAAAACGTGATTGCAATCACGTTTTTTCATGTATTTCTATTTTTCACATAGTAGGGTCCATAGAAATTATGAAATATGGGTACTCCTTGGATGAGGAAATAAATTTTTCATCCAATGAGTACTCTGACTTGAAATTTGAGTAAAAAATTTGGGAGATAAGGTCAAAATACGAGTTGAAAAATTAGTTTTATTATTTTATTATTTTTTAATCTTTTTACCCTTTTACTTAAAAAATGGTGAATCACCCTCATGGTTGACATCATCATCTTGAATCCTATTGGTTCTTAAAAGCTTATTTTGGTTGTACATTTTTCTTAGGAGGCCCATTTTAGACCTCAAAATTCCCCTAATGAATGGGCATCCTTGACAAAGCCCCCTCCCAACATGGAAGAAGGGTGTAGTAGCCCCATTGATGAGTAAGCTAAAAGCGACATTAGTGATGCAACACATTATCCATTGAATCAAAGAGTGGGGGATACCAATGTGAGTTAGTATCAGATGGAGGTAGGTCCATCAGGCACAATCAAAATCTTTGGCTAATCAATCTTGAGGATAGATCATTTGAGGTTATGGATTTTGATAAAGTGAAGGGGTTCTTGGGCAGTGCCAATGGCCTCATGGATTTGTCTATGATGAAGGAAGGTGAATTTCTCCTTGGAGATATGTCTATATAAGATAGGTTTAATGTGATTAGAAATTATCTTAGCATTTATTTTGTAGATATAGTTACAGAGGGAGATTGGCCGGTAGTAATTAAAGGAGTGAGGTTTGTCCACCCTGGGAATGAGGGCAATAAATGTTGAGTTGAAGCTATGATACAAACATTCCAAAGTTTTGCAATATTCAATGACCAAAAATAGACCCATTCCTATGAGCTCAAAGAAGGAGTGGTATAATTCGATAGTCCATTCATCCAGCCTAGGACTTTTGTCCCTTTTTAACCACTTTAGGACAAATTCAATCTCGACAAGGGTAACTGGGGCATTGAGAGAGTCCTCATCCTCCTCATCCACAAACCGGGGCATATTTCTTGCAATGCTGAGCACCTCACCAATGTTATCAACCCTGGGATATCTATAGATATGAGAGAAGTGTCTTATGCCCATACCTGAAAGTTGTTGATGTGTCTTGGCTACCTTGCCATGTTGATCATTAAGTCCCCAAATTGTATTTATGATTTTTCTACCTTTTTCACACTGCTAGAAGAATTATGTGTTATTATTCCCATCCTCAAGCTAGATGGCTCTGATCTTGAGTCTACAAGCTTCCTCATTGACTCTAAGAAGCTTAATTTTCTTGGTTTTAAGGAGGGTGAGAGAAGCTTTGTGCTCCACAGAGGAGTGCCCCCTTCCATTCTCATCAAGCATGAGAGAAATCTCCTGCTCATCCTCTGCAACTCTTCTTCATATTTAACACTTTTCTCCTTGGCCCACTTGATGGTATTCTCCTTAATGTAGGAAAGGTTATTTGCAATAACAGAGGTAGGTGGGACATTGGGGTGCAAGTGGCAGTGTTTGCAGTTCTCCTTTGCAATCTGTCAAAAATAAGGTTCATCGAACCATGTAGAATTGAACTTGAATGGGGAGGAGGGTTTCTTGTTCTCGCCAATTATCTCAAGATAAATGGGTGAGTGATATGAGAAGCCTCCAGTGCCCACCCACTGAGGAGCTCTATCCATCAAAATAGCTAGCTTAGCGGAGAGCAAGAAATGATCCATGCGCCTAACAAGAGCAGCATCACCAATTCTATGATTGTGCAAAGTAGGCATCTTCTTAGCCATCGCTAAATTTATCAAGTTGGATTTGTCCAAAAGTTTCTTGAAGATGGTCAGTGGATCCAGTGTAGAATGGGGTCCCCAGGATTCTCGATGACCCATGGAAAAATTTAGATCACCTCCCATAATGATATTATCTGATTGCATAATGGAGGACTGCAATAGTTTGTCCCAAAAGGTAGGTCTATTATGGTAGGGTCCATATATGTTAAGGATTCTGAGGGGGGTTCCAATATCTAAGGCTATGATGTTTTCCCAAAATCCCATATGTTCCCCATACATTATGAATTTGAATTTTTCGATTATTGAATCCAATGGCACTTCTTCCTGAGTGACCCTGCACATACAGAGTGTGAAAGGTCCAAAAAGGATAGATCAAGGAGTGAAATGAATGGACTGTCTCACCAATTCCTAATGTTTCCTGTAACATAATAAAATCCACTCTTTATGATTCAAGTAAGTGGCGGAAGTCTAGTTTCTTATCCGGGATGGCCAGCCCTCTACAATTAAATGAAAAAAATATCATGGGTAACCTTTTGCAGGGGTTTTCCTTTCTCTAAGGACACGGTCAGTACTATCTTGTTTCCCTATGGCAACATCCACCCTTTCCTGATGGATGGATTTGTACATCGAGGATGGCCTACCTCTGGTGGCTTTTAGGGAAGACTAGGTAGGGTCATTGCCTAGCCCATACAAATTGTAGAATAAGGTATTTGCATTGGAACAAATATTGTAACGACAAGCAGGGTTGGAATCAGAGGCATCATAGAATTCATAAGGGCTTAATTCAGCAGAGCAAAGGAATGGAGGAGAAAATAAGGGTTGGGGGGAGTCAATGCAACATGATAACAAATAGGGGCAAGCTTATTTTTCAAAATAAGAGGACTATTAACATGAGAAATAACAGATGAATAAGGAAAAATATGGACATTAAAATGAAAGGGTAAGGAGGTAGAGGAAACAGTACACATGATAGGCTTGAGATCCTCCTCATGTGGTAGTAAAGCCTTTTATTCAGTCGTTTTCTACACTATCATAGATGATTTCAAAGTGGATAGCGGTTGAGGATCGTGACTCTGTCACACCTCCAAATTTGAAATGGGCCTTTGATTGAGTTCCCCAGAGCTCTTGATAGTTTTTGCTCCCACATGAACCAGGGTTTTAGTATGTGCCACATTTGCAGCCACAATGAGGGGTTAGTCCTTGTATATGTGCCCCACCTTGTGACACCTTCTGAAATGAAATGGAACTCCCTCGTAATCAAGTATTTGAAACATAGAGATATTGTCATATTTTAGGACATAGATTTCAACCAAGCCTTCCTGGGTGTTCAGGTGAACAAGAATCTGAGCCATAGAAATGTTGCCCATTTCAAAATATAAACTTTCATGGTCGAGGTAGATGCCAAGGTCCTCTCCTATGCATTTGAGCACATCGTCCATCCAGAATTGGAGAGGCATCCCTGGTAATCGAACCCAAATGGGTCTAGCACCCATTTTCTCCTCCTTAGGATCAAAGAGTGGATTCCAATGCTTAAGGACTACTGGGCTCATTTCTATATGCCAATATTTGGTAAGTACCCAGCTTGCATTATCAGGAGTAGGGAATATTAGTGCGAACCAACCTCTATTCATCTCCAGGACGACCGAGAGTTGTTCTGGAATGTGGCACCAAATCTCGGAGGTCCATCGCTTGAGTCAGGCCGATGTATAATTCCTCCCTCGGATGCGGCCAACCAGCATAGTCTACTCAGTTTCCTTAGCCTTTTTCATGATGACTCCAATACCAAAAACCAACTCACATGATTTCTCATGGCTTCTAGTACAATGAGTTTTATTCTTACTAGTTCTGTGAGGTGGGTTCGTCCTTCTTCCTCCGGTTGGGCATTGTCCAAATCTGAGGAGGTATTTTCTTCTAGTTTTTGTGTCGGGAAAGGTAATCCCTCGAAACTTCTTGAAGCTATAACTGTTTTCAGGCTACCATGAATATTTCCCTGACAATTTATTTAACCCTCTGAACCCAAGCACATTTTTTCAAAGCCAAAGCCCCTTCATTGAATACTCCCAGACCCTCAAAACATTTTCCTTGAACCAAACCCTGACCTAGGTTGTATGTCTCCTATTGTTGATCACAAATCTGCAGCATCGACGAAGAAGCTATGGAAAAGACCAGTGAGGTCGGTGTGTTTGAGCTAAGTCTCATGAATTGTTAATTAGGTCTAGCGTTAGAAAACCTAAATTCTGGAAACTCCGAGGGTGACAACACAATGTCCATATCAGAATGTCATGCCTCCAGATTTTCAATACCCTCCAACAAATCACGTGATTGTGCCCCAGCTTGTTGCTGATGTAAATAATGTGACCATATATGTTACAGCACCAATGAATCCGAAGATTAGTCTAATATATCTTCCTCCATAACGGAGTTACCTACATTTTCGGTTAGTTACATGTCAAAAACACCAGTTAAGGGGTTCTTCCACAAGCTTTGGATGTTCCCAAACAAAAATCTAGTAACCGTTAGTAACGGTGCTAGGGTCCAGGGTCGTGACTGCAAATTAATGATACCCGTATGTGGACAGATTGTTCCTCTGTCTACTAAGGCCGACAAAGGTCAACCCTAATACCACCAAAACCCCAAATGTCATAAGAAAGACAACTGAGGTTAACAAATAATATTCACGAGCCGATGTCGGCAGTCCAGGAGGAAAATGGGTGAAATAGTGTGCCCGTGTCGAATGGCATGATAGGTTATAGAAAATGGGAATAGGATATGACACCAACGAGCAAGGATGGAGTGAGTAGTGAACTAGTGCCTCCAACGCCAGGATAGCTAGGGTTTTTCTTTTGCTGATTCATTTCTCCCTATCCATATATGATCAAATTATTTGGTGTTGAACACATATATAATTTATTTATTAGAGGTCAATAATCTAAGCCTATTGTCAGTTGTGAGGGAACTTTCCACTAATATTTTCAAATTCCAAGGTACTTTTAAGGATTTTGGACTTTCTTCCTAGATAATTATTTGGCATTAATTAGAGGAGCCCCATAAAATTGAGGGAATTAGGTAACTCCCCATCATTCAACATGAAATAAGAACTAACAAGTTTTTGTGAAAAAAAAAACCATCAAGTACAAATGGAAGGTTGACATAAATGATCACTGACTGTAGAATGGCTGACTTAGGATAAAAATTCCCTTAAACATAGAGCATTACATAATAAGGACTTGGGCATCGATTGATTCCGAAAGGACCAATGACATAAAGTGACAACACTTGAGGTATTGATGCATTCTCCCTAATGACCAAAATAATAACCAATCAGAATATTAGAAACTCTAAAGTATGGTATTGTTCCTAAGGAAATAATAAATCCAACTATAAGAGAATGCCACAAATAGTTTCCACATGCAAGAGTGATATACATTTATGAATACCACTCCAACCTTAATAAAACAAGATCAAAGTTCTTTCCTCACATTTTTTTTTATGGTTTTTATGCTTTCAATTTTTTTCATGTTTTGGAAAGCATGAAAAGGAATGAAGGTATGCTAAAATATAGTGGAAAAAATGAGTGGAGTAATGGAATTCAAGTAAATTCCAAGTGCATGGAATAAACCTATGCAAATAAAATGTAAAAAGGGCTTTGTTCAAGATGTGTCCATTCATGAATGTATCTTCTTTAGGGGTAAAGGTTAAAAAATAGAGGAAGATGAAATTTACGAAAGTCAAGAAGTGATTGCAATGAAAATACATATATGGAAGTTAATAGAATCATAGTAGTGGGCATAAAGATGAAATAAACAATAAACAAGTGCAACTTTAAAGCGAGAAAAGAATAATGTAAACCCTTCAGGGCATGTCCAGAAAAAGATAAGAGAATCATATTGTCTTAAATATTAATTCATTGTGTGGCTAAATATGGGTTTCCAAGCCTATAAATAAAAATTAACATAGGCACAAAATTAAGGGAGGAGTGTTGAATAGAGTGGCTCATAGAGGGTAGGTACTATCAAACAAGTTACAATTGCAATAGAGAAAAGAGGGAAATTTCACAACTTGGTCATGGGTTAGAACCTAAGAGACAATTTTAGCATGTTTTCAAGCTCATAATCGAATATCAAAATTCAAGTGAGAAAAATATCACTATATGCCAAATTCTAACGATTATCTCATAGGTCGTCGAATATGACCACATGAAAGTACCAGAAATATGTTCCAAACTCTTTTATAAATTATAAAAAATACTAATCTAGAAGTTAAAAAATACAATTGAAATATTATTTAATAATTTCAAAGTAAAAACGTGAAGTACTAAAGGGTTTGGCATCATTTAATGTGAAAACATAGTGTTCCAAGGCCCAAAAATGTTAAAAAGCATGTCTATATATGGGTAAATGAGCTCAACTTTACCATTTTACCTTATTGAAATTATCATTAGTAAAAAACCTTTTTTTTACCCAAAAATGTCTAGTACAAGTTATGGGAGATTCAATCACCAAATTCTTATCTCATTTAGACAATGTATGTCCTCAATTATTACCCTTCAATTAAATCCATTACCTTTCTATTTCATTAAGGGACGTGGAGGTGTCAAACCCTTTTTGGACCATAAGTTAATGGTCATGGTTTTGACACCCAATAACCACAATAACAAGGCCCTAGACATCATTTTTTCAATGTAAATCCATAACCAATCATAGTTTTTCATGAGAAAAATCATGGTCGAGGCATAAAATAAACAAATTTATTACATTTTCTTGTAAATAATGATTGATTACTAATGCAAATTTTTTCCTTGAATATTTTCAAACCTAATCACCATGACAGATTCGAAGGAACACGAAAATGAGGTGGCTGATGCGGTTAGATTTAATGAACAAGGTGTTTTGGATCCACTTCAATAAGATATATATATATATATATAACCCTTTTGGAGCTAAAACGTGTGAAGCAAAGTATGTTGCTGCAAAGAATCAAGGGTTTTTAGGGTCTAGATAAATAATAATTCAAAGTGGAGTATGAGATTCTCATATTAGATGTCAAGGACATCTATTTACTTATAGGAATATCCTAGCATGGTGATCTTGTAGTCTTCAAAGGAGGTTGTAGGGGTGGAACTACTAATATTGTAGATGAGTACATAACTACTCATTGCAAATAAAATTTAAAACTACCCCTTGGAAACTATATTATTCAACATCACTTGGGTAGAAAGGAGCATGGCACCTGACTTGGTTTCACATACCCACATATAATATGCATTAGAGTGTCTACAACCTAAATATATGACTAGTGCATAGGGATAATGGTTAATATGAAGGATAAATTAACTAACTGTAGGATAGGAAAGAGAAAATAGTTCCTCTATGGACTGGTCCTCCCAAAATTTTCCTCCAAGAGGGTATATATATGCACCTTTGGGTATCTATGCCATCTAAAGGGACCTTTGAACCCGAATGGAACTGTGCGGCATATTTACTTCCTTAAACTACGCTTTATTGTGTGCTCCACTACGCACTTTTCTCCATAAAATCTGGAGTCTTTTCCAAAATCTAGGCCAAGTTGTGTTGCACCCAACAGGTCCCCAACACTCACATGTGATTCGTCCCAAGTCACTCAGCTGATTTTCCTTTTCTATTTGCTGCAATACTCTTGTAGGTGTTTTTTAGTTATTGCATAATGTATGTGATATGTGTTTCTTCACTGCACACTTCCTCCAATAGTGCTTCTTTCGTCGGTTCTATGGCCTTGTACAACATTGCCTCCTCTTTTTATCCAAGCTCTTAAAGCTTTTCATCCACTACTTGAGACAGTTGTAGCACCTCATCCTGCCATGGTCGATTTCTATCTATCAGAATCTATTCTTCCTTCCTCAGCTACTATATTCTTCTAGAGGGAATTTGACTCATTGACTTTTCCAAGGTTCTGTGATATTGGTACAGTTTTCATAGTTTCCTGAATCTCCTCAAAATGTTGTTGCTTTTGCTGGATATCTTCTTGTAGATTATGCACATTTGGATCTTCCTGCAGTGGAGTCCAAATATGTAAACTCTCATCCATCAATTTCCACAATCTATAATTGTTGCGGAGATGCCGACCATCGCAACCTGTAGGTTGACCTCCCTCTCTGCTTTAGGTGTGGTTCATTGTATTTTCACCTATAGATCAATGATATTTATCTCATATTCAAATTGTATTTTTGTGATTTTAGTCTTATATCCTTTTAAAGCAAGGTCAAGCTTCACGACCTTGTCCTCCAATGGTTCCTATTCTCATACATCAATGCTCAGAACCTCACGACATGTGGCTTCAAACATCTCCTTCATCTTCCACTACTTTTGTACATGTCATCACCAAATTGAGTCCTGTTGGGCCGCTTCAATGATCAACTTGGAGTAACTATTTCAAACCACTTGCAGTTAGAAATTAGCCTTTCTAGCCTGAGAGGGCTCTCTCAAAAGGATAAAGGATATTCAATGAATAAATTGAAAGCAGATGGCTAACTCTGTAATAGTATTTTGAATGTGTTTGTATGTAGGTGAAAAATGTATGGGGTTTACTACCATTGGGCTTATGGAGTCAGTATAAAGAAATTCAATGACAAGTGGATCTTGTTGTGGAAGCTGAGGCTTGTAGATACTTCAATGAAAGGACAACAAACACAAAAAATATTCAATAACTTAATGTTGAAAGGAATTTAGAGCATGAGAAACATAAATTATGAGTAATAAGACATCAAGATATTGAAAGCCAAATATTAAGAGAGATATACCATAGCTTAATGCTTAATGGAAGTCAGAGCATGATGTACATGAATTCTCAGTAATCAAGCATTAAGACATTGGAAGGAAAAACATTAAGAAATATAGAACAGTGACTCATTGAAACATAATAAGAATCTCAAGTGAAGAAAAGTTGTACTATCACTTTATATTGTTGAAACTCCAAAACTTTACAAATTAGTCCTCTAAAATCAAATTTTCTCGCCTCCCTCTCCTCATTCATAATATTGCATATAAATAGAATTTTGTGACTTACATAGGATCTGCCATCTCGCTAGATCATAGAACTCTTTGATTTGACACTTCACTCAACCATAACCTAGATTCATGGAAATAAAATAGACATGGACTAACATTAAGAGTTGGAGACCTATTATGACTCTACTACTTATTAATTTCATATTTAGATGAAAGGATAACATATTTACATTGAAAAGTATCATGTGCTTAAGTAGCACTAACCAAGATATTAATTCCCTCACTGTCTTTATGAAACTGATCTTCATATTCTTAAGGAAATGGTGCCATCACACATGATAATTCCTCCATGATGAAATGATGAGATAGACATCTTTATCGAAGACCAAACCTGCATGAAAATAATTCCTCTAACTATCTTTGACCTTTATATGTGGTTATCTGGCCTCCAATGAATCATTAAAACCCAAAATTTCTTCAAAAATTTACTTGCTACAGAAACAGTGTATTCAAAACAATTTCGTAGCAACATTTTGTAGCGAATTTAGTTCACCAAAATCTGCCACCTATTAGCTCTCTTTGTTGTTTTATACATGTTTTTTGGTGTTATCACTCATTAGTTTTAACACTTCCATTCATAGGGTTCTACATGTCATTCACCTAGGTTCATGCTGTCTCATAAGTCATTTCCATGAAATTTTTGAAAAATTTGCATATGGTGATGTCTACCCTAAGTCTAAACCCACATCTAACCATGTCATATCAGTCTATTCTACCTCATGTCATTTAGTTTTCATTCCCACACTTTTAAATTAGAAATATATTACAGTTTTCAGTTTTACACAATTTCGTAGCGAATTTTATGAAAAATCAGAAGATTTCTCTATGAAACTCCCTGACTGTTCCATAGCGAATTTGTCATCAATTAAACAGTTTTCACTACCAAACTAGATTTTTTCCTGCAGAGAGTGACAAAGTGGTGTGAGGTGTCAAATTTTGATGGATGAAGACAAAGTTGAGGTCATGCGAGTTAGTTATCATAATTCGCAAGCATGCAAAGTCATATCTTTTGTAATCATTGCCTCTAATGGTCACATGTGTCATCTTTTCCCCTCAAATTGTCAAATTACCATTTTAAACCTTGCCCCAAGATGTTGTTTGTCATTCGTCATCCAATTATTGCATGTAAAGTATCTCAGTGTCACTGTTTGAGAGTTGGTTCACCATGCAAAGTAGGTTGTTGTTCAATTTTAATTTTGCAGGTGTCATAAACAAGGAGGTAGCAAGAAGTATAAAGGATCAATGGCATCGAAGAAGAAAAAAAACAAGGGTGGTTATTGCATAAGGTATGATCCTATGGATTTGAAGCTGCTAAATGAAGATCCCAGTGCTATGGAGGCTTTCAGGAAGGTAGGTTGCCTACAGTTTTATCAAAAACTGCAGGGTTTCCATGTCTAGGTATCCAAAGCCTTTGCAGCAAATTTTATAGGGACATCATCAAAAATTGGAGTTTTGAATCTCACAGTGTCACCATATGTCATCTCCCAAGCTATAGAAATACCCAAAGGTGGTGAAGAATGGTTCAAGGGAACACAATTTAGAATGAAAAGTTGTGAAGAAATTCTCAAAGGAGCACAAACAGGTTGACATGACAAATGGCATCCCCAGGGTTTATATGAAATAAAATTATGCAAAATTGTTGCTGGTGGTCCAAAAATACTTCACCTACGAAGGGAGATTACAAATGGTTTATTATTATCATTTTAGACTCATTCTACATTTTTTTGGTAAGAAACCACTTGACCTGCCCTTATTTTTATACAGAAGTTTGGGAAATATGTCAAATAAAGTCCAGGTCAAGGAAGAAGGTAATGAAACATCAGTCTTTCACCATGGTCTGATCAAATTGTTAGTACTGGAGGAATTGAAAAGGTTAAATAGATATTGGGCCTATTTTCTTTTTATGAGTGGATATGAAGTAGATGCAGTGACTCGAAAGAAAGTTTCAAAACCAAAGACTACTCCATCTCCAGTTGTAATAGAAGAGATTTATGAAGAATGAGGACAACCTCCTGTAGAACCAATGGACATTGAAGTTGAACCTGTGCAAGAAACTAATATCCCTAAGCCATTACCTGCAAGAAAAAAATAGAGAATCAAAAAACAAAGAAGTAAGAGGGTAACAAGGAGCCAGCCATTTTCCAAAGGAAACCTAGAAGACATCTGTTTGTGCTCAACCTAGTCTCCTAAATTGAGTTCATTAATTGTCAACCAGGGTCAGTAAACTGTTGAAGTGAAGTGCACCATATGTGCCTAAGTAACCTTTTCCTACTTCGTTGTGTTTAGTGTTTTTATGATGTTTTTGGTTTTATGATTTTGTGTTAAGAAGAAAAAGAACTAAATATTGGTGAAAAGTAGTTGTTGATCACACTAGATACAATTCTAAATCATGTGTGGTATGCAAAACTAGACAGTAACTCACAACACAAATTTAGTCCAATTTATTTGTTAGAGACATGTTGGAATACTTCAAGAAAAGGATAAATTTAGTGTAGTGAGGTTTTCCTAAACAAGAATTTACCATATCACAAAACAGATCTTATCCATGACTAGATATTTGTTTGGACATATTTGGAAAAGTTAGTTCTGCAACACAGTGAATAATTCTGCTCTAAATTAATCGAGGATACCGAAACTAATCTATTCTGCAACCTAAATTGTCATTACTAAGCCTTATTCGAAAGTTAAAGTCTTTTGAAATAATTTTGAGGAAAAGGCTAGTTGCACAATTAGAAGAATCTGCAGAATAATCAAAGCCATGAAATGATATTACCAATTCCTTTCTGCATAGTGATATGTTGGAAGAGTTTAATAACAGGAGTGGTTTTTTTTGTAAATAATGAAGGCCTTAGTCTAATAGAACAGAACTATCATTCAACTAATTAGTGAAACTTGGCTATACATTAAGCAAAACATGAACGAGAATGCAATTAATCTATTTTGAAATACAAATGACAGAGTTAAGCTAAAGTTCAATTAATCAAACTGAAAACATAGTGACCATAACTGGGCTAAAATGCAATTATTCAAACTGGAAAGATGGTGAACAGAATTAAACTAAATGCCATAATCCTAACTTTGAAGTACAATGAACCAAAGCGCTTTTTGATCTCCGGAGTATTAAACTACAGTGCAACTAATCTATTGCATATTACGGCTAGCTTATGAAAACAAGTCTGGCTGTACTATCTAATGCAAATTGGAAAAAAACACACAGTTTGAAATGAAAACACAATTAAACTCCTAAAATACCACAGTTAATTCCCATTCATCATTACAGATATTTTGGAAGAATTCATTAGAATGAGACTAAACTGTAGAATTCAATACAAATGAACATAAAAACGCAGAATTCAGAAAATTAACTAAGCTAAGAATGACATGAGAGTTACTTATCTAAATTAAAAAAAGCACAGAGCTGCACAGGAGGCAGGGGCCCTCCACCACCTGGTAGCACGTAATCTAATTCAAAATCGACTCAGCTCATGCAGCAGAATGATGTTTTTTTCATTAAAGGAGAAAAATACTTTAAAACAGAGTGTTCACGGTTAGCAGCAAAAGCCAAAATCTAACTAAGATCTAACCTCCTTCTCTCGGTTCTCCAAGCATATTAATAGCAAATTTACATAACGGAACTGGAGAAAATAAAGGGATAAGTGTCTTTCTACTTCTAATCAAATTGAAACTCTTATTGACAGCCTCGTTCTTCATTGCGGACACCTGTAGAATCCGTGTTTTAATAGGAGACTGCCTCTTGGTTTGGGTGTCCCACGTGCATAACCACTTAGATATTTTTGCTTAGACTTTGTGGAGAGCAACGAATGATGTGGATGAGGTAAGGAATCTGCCCATATGTGTTTTTCCTTCAGACGACACCTGGAACCCACTCAAACTGTAAAACAGCTGCGGAATTCGGGATCAGCTACGGAATGCGCGGTCAGCTACGGAATGCCTGTATTCTGTAGCTATTTTGCAGAAAATTGTTAAAATAGAAAAAATCATGAAAATACAATATGTTAATCAATTTTATGTAACCTTTAAGCAATCCTAATCATTCTTCATTGATTTTAGGCTTATGAAGTGATAAAATAATGATGAAATGAAGTGAAGGTTTGTAAAAGAGAAGGCAATTCTAAGGCTCAACATACCCCCACTGCAAGACTATTGCATGTCCTTGTGCAATTTCATCAAAACTTATTCCATGTGCTTTGAAACCTCTGTTAGAACATCCAACCTTATCTTTTTTCTTCTTTTGGCCCTAATCTATTTTCTAATCTCTGTTAACTTTTCAGAGAGTAGTTCTTCATCTTCCTCCTGTAGTGGAATGTCAAGTTTATTTTCAATAACCATGTCAGTTTTTCTTCTTCTGCTCCATCAAAAGATTTGGAAAAATATTTTGTAATCTCCTTATGGAAGCCATCAAATTTCTCGATAAAATTTAGCCTCCCTGCTTGTTGTAGTAGTTCCTTGACTTATGGATATCCTTCCAAATACTTGACTTCAACTGATTCTGTCCTGACAATTAGCCACATTCCTCCTTTGTGCAGATTATCTTCCTTTCAGAATTACTTTTCTATGCTTGAAGCTAGATTGACTACAGAGTCTAATGCTTTATTTTGAAACTATATCTCTGTGTCTGAAGATGGATTAGTTGAAGAATGATGCTTCACCCTTAGAATTACCTTTCTGCACTTAGAGATGGATTGGTTGCAAAGTGTAATGGAAGTGAATGGATGGAGGTGATTAAGCTATAAGGGAAAATGAAGTGGCTATGGATCTGATGGAGAATTTATGATGACCTTGTGGTGAGATATGGAATGTTGGATAAGGGATATGGCTAATCAATTCGAATTATAGGTTGTTTAGGAAACACATGATTATACACATTGTATCTATTTCATGTTTTAACTTTTTGCTATTAAAATAATTTTCACAATTTACCTCAGAATTTTGACCTTGTTAATTACTGTGCTTGATGTTGTTCCTTTGGTCCTATTTGAGCATGTTGGTCTTCAAAACAAAATCCTTCAATTTCCTGTAATCATCATCTCTTTGTAGGCTGTACAATTGAGTCAGAATTGCTGAATAAGATGTGGCTGCAACATGCAATCTGTAAAAAGAAATGATGTATGAATATGGAAGATGGATGTGAAATGTAATGGAGTGAAAGTGGAGTGGACTTGTGAAATGAAATGAAAATGACGTGAGATGGAGTGAAAGTGGAGTGAGATGGAGTGGAATTGTAGAATGAAATGAATTTTGCAATTTCTCTCAAATGGTACATCAGAATTCCCTGAAATTTTCTGAGGTTGTTACCAATATTATTATGCATCTTCCGACGAAAAATCTCTGCCATTGGTTACACGGATCTCTCGGAAAATGAGAAATGGCTGTAGGTGAAAGTGGCCAATTTCTTGAAAAATACACACTGAAATTTTCTGAAATTTTCTGTGTTTATTCACCCTACCTCAATGCATTTACCATAAAAATTTCAGGACCAACGGATGCACGGTTTGAAAGTTATGATAAAATCAATTTCTGCCCTGTTTCACCCTTCATTTTGCCCAATGTTGCAACAAAAAAATACGCCACGGACTCATTTTAAGGCCAAATTGAGTGATTCCAAAGGGAAACTGTGTATTTTTACCTTCTCTACTGCCACATGCTTTCAGAATTTCATTTTGATGAAGAAAAGGTGTTGTTGTGCAAAAATACTCAAATATGTCCTATTCTGTCCATAATGCTGAAAATTGAAAATATGCTTGAAAAACCCTTCTGAAATGCCCTTAAAAAATGTTTTTTTTTCAAATTATGTTCACGAATTACTCAATTTATCATATTCTGAGAAAACCCAGAAGCTCAAAATTTTTTATTTCTGCACCAATATCTTGCAAAAATTGCACCAAAACTGCCTTCTGGAAAAAGTTGCAAAAACAAGAACAGGCTGCTACAGCAATAGCTGCAGAAACTGCCACTTTCCGCAGCCGTTATTGAATTGAAAAAAATATGAACATGCTGCTACAAGAAACTAATAAAATTCACTGCTGCAAGTTGTTGTTGATTCCATAAAACCATTAGTCTTCATCAAAGCCAACATTCATGGTACAATTCTTACCATGCGAATAAATGTGTCGAAGTTGAGCATGGGAAGAAATCATTAGATTACTGATCAATAATGAAAATCGTTAACCAATGCGAGACAACTCATCGATAATGTAAATGAGTGTCAAGGTACCTCAGTGCATCTTGACAAGGACGAATGAATGTGTCGAAGTCGAGTCACCTGCAAGATTTGACAATCAAGAGACATTGTTGTATTCCCATTGTTATCAACGAGGAGGCTTGCCATTGATGAATGCAAGCTCCAAGGCACTTCAAATAATCTCTAATCTTGATCCCAGATAAAGTGTTGAGGTCAATGGGACAAGATCTATTGGAAGGTGGACCTTAAGGAATTCCACATCATCCAACTCGAGCATAGAACCAAGAATGATTTGAAGAACCATGAAAGATTGAAACCATCATGAAATTGCAGAATTTATTGTGAACTTTGCTCGCCAGTTGCCTGGTTTTCAAGCAAATCTCATGTCCAACTGCGCCAGCAAGCTGGTTTTCACAATAGGACTTATTTTTCTCTTTACTCTTTTTTTTTTTTTCTTTTTTTTTTATGTCCTACTCTACTTGAAAAAGAAAATCTTGTTCAAGTATATGAGTACTTCCAATGGAACCATGTTTGTAACAAGATGATAGATAAACTCATATGCAGGTTTGAAATATACTCTTTGATATGTACCAGTATATGAGATGCCAACTGTCTTGATTTAGATGATGTCAGAAGATATTGAATAATTGAGCATTGGAATCCGATGACAGAATTGAACCAAAATTCAATGTAATCTTGTCTTCCTTGTCTTTCCTCTATCATGAAATGCAAGTCTTCGGAGATGTGATCTTCATTCGTAGAATCTGATGATAGGCATGCATGAGACTTTTCAATCTCTGGTTCCAATATCTTCTCTCTATCAATAGACATCCATGATTCTTGGACCTCATCTGAGTCTTCTTCTGCTGGTTTTTGTTCTTCAATGACAGCTTGTGAATCATTTTGCAATACCTCAGATTTGTAAGTTGATTGAGGTGTTTTATTGTTGGGGATATGAAATGGTTGTGAAGGTAGTGGAGTGGGGAATATTTGGGGTGCTTGTGTGGATGATAATGGGAAATGTTGAATTGAGGTAAAATAAGGGTGATATTGATGTTGTAGTAGAGGTAAATGGTATGGATAACATTGATCATGGTATTGAGGATAGAGAGGGAAATATTGAGGATATGGTGGATTTCCTTTATAAGGCCTTTGCCAACTTTGTTGCCAAGATTGGTTTTGAGGTTGAGATTGAGATGGCCAAGGGTTCCAAGGTTGGTTTTGAGGTTGGGATTGAGATGGCCAAGGTTTCCAAGGTTGTTTTGAGGTTGGGATTGAGATGCCCAAGGTTGCCAAGGCAAGGATGTTTTCCAATTACCTTGAGATTGTTGTGCATAACCTTGAAACTATGCATGAGGATATTGCATCATATTGGGTTGATGAGGCTACCATAGCCCTCTTGGAGCTACATAACAAAGTTGCTCTTGTGCTTGATTTGCTCCATTATTCTTCTGGTAAATTTCCTTCAACCCTGGTAATGATGGGCAATCTTCAGTAGTATGTGATCCTGCACAAATTTTACACTTTTTAATGTGATTAAGTGGGCATTCATGCAAAACATGTTTCTTTCTACATTTAGGGCAAAATATAAATGAAGCAACTTTTTGCTTGTTTTGCATTCTTAGCATGTCAGTTTGTTCATTTAAATTACCAAGAATGTTTAGAAAATTGTTAGGTTCAGTTTGACTTACCAATCCTGATGCTGACTTACTTGCTTTTGCCATAAATGGATCTTGAGGGGACCTTACACACTTTTCTCTTCCTCTTGATATGTTCTTGCATAGTTCACAAATTTCTTGAAATGACAATCGATAAACATCTCCTTTTCCCACAAGATTAAGAAGATCAATCCATTCATCCTTTATAGCATTTAATAGGAGAGTTTTTAATGCATCTGATCCTAAATTATGCAATTTAGATCTTTTGATATTATAAGTAAATCTCTCTACTAAATCTTCTAGGCTTTCATCCTCTTTTTGGTTCATGTTAAAGACTTCATTTCTAAGGTCATGGTGCATGCAATAACCTTTATATTTTTCCAAAAATACTCTTTTCATATCATCCCATGTCCTTATAGAATTTGTTCCTAAAGTCATGAACCATCTAAGAGCTCTATCCTTCAATGTTGCCAGAAACAAATTCAATTTTTGAATGTGCAATGAATAACCATAAGATCTACAAATTATTTCAAATTCAAAAAGAAGAGTTTCCGGGTCTTCTAATCTCATACCTTTGAAATTAGGAAGTACAGATGGATGGATGTTCTTCATTTGAATGTTGATATCAGTTTCTTGAATAGGAAATCCAAAAGGATCTTCCTCATTATCATCATCTCCATCCATTTCTTCAACCTCCTTTGTCACCTCTTCTTCTACCTGCAAAAATATGAATTCATGATGTGGATGTGTGGCTCTTACTGCACCACATGATATAGTGGGTGTGGTAGGTGATTGAAGTTTTTGTTTTTGTTTTTGTTTTTTGTTTTTTTTTTTTGGATGTAAGAAATAAGGTTACCTAGTTACACTTCCCCAGCAACGGCGCCAAAATGTTTGTGCTCAACTTAGTGTTCCTAAATTGATAACATAAATTGTCAACCAGGGCTAGTAAACTGTTGAAGTGAAGTGCACCATATGTGCCTAAGTAACCTCTTCCTACTTCGTTGTGTTTAGTGTTTTTATGATGTTTTTGGTTTTATGATTTTGTGTTAAGAAGAGAAAGAACTAAATATTGGTGAAAAGAAGTTGTTGGTCACACTAGATACAATTCTAAATCATGTGTGGTATGCAAAACTAGACAGTAACTCACAACACAAATTTAGTCCAATTTATTTGTTAGAGACATGTTGGAATACTTCAAGAAAAGGATAAATTTAGTGTAGTGAGGTTTTCCTAAACAACAATTTACCATATCACAAAACAGATCTTATCCATGACTAGATATTTGTTTGGACATATTTTGAAAAGTTAGTTCTGCAACACAGTGAATAATTCTGCTCTAAATTAATCAAGGATATCGAAACTAATCTATTCTGCAACCTAAATTGTCATTACTAAGCCTTATTCGAAAGTTAAAGTCTTTTGAAATAATTTTGAGGAAAAGGCTAGTTGCATAATTAGAAGAATCTGCAGAATAAGCAAAGCCATGAAATGATATTACCAATTCCTGTGTGCATAGTGATATGTTGGAAGAGTTTAATAACAGGAGTGGTTTTTGTAAATAATGAAGGCCTTAGTCTAGTAGAACAGAACTATCATTCAACTAATTAGTGAAACTTGGCTATATGTTAAGAAAAACATGAACGAGAATGCAATTAATCTATTTTGAAATACAAATGACAGAGTTAAGCTAAAGTTCAATTAATCAAACTGAAAACACAGTGACCACAACTGGGCTAAAATGCAATTATTCAAACTGGAAAGATGGTGAGCAGAATTAAACTAAAATGCCATAATCCTAACTTTGAAGTACAATGAACTAAAGCGCTTTTTGATCTCTGGAGTATTAAACCACAGTGCAACTAATCTATTGCATATTATGAAAACAAGTCTGGCTGTACTATCTAATGCAAATTGACATAAAACACACAGTTCGAAATGAAAACACAATTAAACTCCTAAAATATCACAGTTAATTCCCATTCATCATTAGAGGTATTTTGGAAGAATTCATTAGAACAGGACTAACTGTAATATGTAACGTAAATGAACATGAAAACATGAAATTAATAAAACTATTGAAATTGGAAATTGAAAACTAAATCAAGCTAAGGCTACTTATCTAAATCATCTGAACGGAGCTTCTCGGGCAGTAGGGGCCCTCTACTGCCAAATTAGCTTGCAAATCCAATTAACGTTGACTCAGCTCTTGCACTAGAACGATGTCTTTTTCATTAAAGGAGAAAAATACTTAAAACAGAGTATTCACGGTTAGCAGCAAAAGCCAAAATCTAACCAAAATCTAACCTCTTTCTCTCGTTTCCCCAAGCATATTAATAGCAAATTTACATAACGGAACTAGAGAAAATAAAGGGATAAGTGTCTTTCTACTTCTAATCAAATTGAAACTCTTATTGAAAGCCTTGTTCTTCATTGCGGACACCTGTAGAATCCGTGTTTTAATAGGAGACTACCTCTTAGTTTGGGTGTCCCACGTGCATAACCACTTAGATATTTTTGCTCAGACTTTGTGGAGAGCAACGAATGATGTGGATGAGGTAAGGAATCTGCCCATATGTGTTTTTCCTTCAGACGACACCTGGAACCCATTTAAACTCTAAAACGGCTGCGGAATGCGGGATCAGCTACGGAATGTGTGATCAGCTACGGAATGCCTATATTCTGTAGCTATTTTGCAGAAAATTGTTAAAATAGCAAAAATCATGAAAATACAATATGTTAATCAATTTCATGTAACCTTTAAGCAATCCTAATCATTCTTCATTGATTTTAGGCTTATGAAGTGATAAAATAATGATGAAATGAAGTGAAGGTTTGTAAAAGAGAAGGCAATTCTAAGGCTCAACAACATCCTCCAGGTAATATATATTGAAGAGTCCCCAATAGTGCAGTCAAAAGACATTGAAGGAGATAGAAGAAAATTGAAGAAAGGTAAGTCTGTCAAGAAGTTGGATTTTGCAGGAGAGGATGCTGGCTTCGTTTTTCAACCAAGGAAGCCAATAACAAGGTCATAGATTGCAAATTATGCCATGGAAATCAAATTGGAGAAGAAAAGGTCAGTGAAGGTAAGAAGCTAGAGAATATCATAGATTTATCCCCAACATCAGAGGAATTCTTTGTATAGATAAAAGGGAAAGAACATGTTGAGGAAAAGTCTAAAGTAAAACTTATGCAAGAACAATTAAGAGAGGCCAGGGAAGAGGTAGTTGAAGTGAAGATGGAATTAAAATAAGCCAAGGTAGACAAACAACTAATGGCTAATTTTGAGAAAGAGATGAAGGAATAGCTGGATAAGTATGACAAGACTTTTTCAAAGGCTAAAAAGATGCTGAAGAGAAGCCTTCCCTTGAGGAGGGTGGTAAAAATCACAAGGAAAATGAATTTGTGTTATAGTCTGATAGGAAAAGACTCAAAGGACAGGTAAAAGAGTTGGAAGGCCAAATGGACATGATTAAATATGAACTGAAGAAGAGAGGAATGAAAATGAAAGTGGTAGAGGAACCTGAAGGCCAACCTATTGTTAATGAAGATGAAGCACCCAAGGATTGAGAAGTTGAGCTAACACATTTTTGTTAAATTTTACAACTTGCAGGTGACATAAATTTTGGCTTAGAAGGTGAATTTTTTAAGAAAACTACCAAATTTGTAGTTTCAGCCATATCAGGCTGTTTCGTAGTGAGCTCCAGGCTTGAGGCCAGAATTTCGATATGAAATTTCTTAAGAATGATTTTTGTCTTTAAAATCAGTTTTATGGAGATCCAAGGAGGGAGTTCAATGATATTTAGCAATTTTGACCTAACAAAAAACTTTTGACTAGCAGAGGTGGCAGAAGGAAAGGTAAAGGGCAGAAATGGGCACACTATGAAATTTCACTACGAAACTGCCTAAAGATGCTCTATTTTGCAGCGAGGTAATTTTAAAGGTTTTTTGAAGGTTTGGAAGGCATATGGAAGTTCAACCAGCCACCTTGAGGCATCCAAAAATATAGTGGGCCATCTCAACAGACATTCATTACTTGGAATGTGTGTCATTCATGCAAATAAGCATGAAGAAAAAATTCTAGTTAATGTTAATCCTTTCCTAGAAAATAGGATAGTTGTTTCTATATTCTTGGGGAGTACATTCATGTCTTGGTCATGGAGAATGCCATTCGAGCATCTCATCTCTACCTATGTAATTTTCCCACTATTAGAGAAGTGGGTGAAATAAATGTAAGTAGAGTCCTATTAGGAGAGTGAGTCTTGAATGAACATGTGTCTTTTTATGTTTCAGAAATGTAGTTTCTAGTTATGATTAGGTGTTAAAGTCATGGTTTGATGATCTAGCTAGCTGAGAAAATCCTATGTAAGCCAAAAGGGTCTATTTATAGACAGGAGATAGAATAAGAAAGGGTTGGAAAATGCTTTTGACACAACTACTATTGTAATTTTTCATATCAGTTATAGACATACAGTGACTATTTCTTGCTTCACCTGAGATTCTTGATGTGTTTCAATGGGTTTATGTGTCTTTTATATATTGTTTCCAGTAGTCTTGATGTTAAATTACTCAAAATTCATGTCATGCATGCTCTGAATTTATTTTAGCATTGAGTTACTAATAATTACCATGTGTTAATTGTGTTCTGTCATTGAAACATAAAAAGCCTTAGTTTCCATAAGTTGGAATGCTTGTCATTGAAATTCCATTTTACTAACTCCATGAGCCCAACGGTAGCTAAATCTTTCACATTTTTCACCTACAATAAAATACACTAAGAAATTCAGAGAGTTAGCCATCTGTTTTAAGACCTAATTTAGTAAATCCTTTGATAAGTTAAGAGAGCCCTCTGAGGTTGAAGAGGCTAATCCTCAGTCAAAAGTTGGTTTGAAAGAGTTGCTCTAAGTTGTCTGGTGGAATAGATCATCAATACCAATTTAGAGATAATAGTTGGGTTAAAAGAGCTAAATAAAAATTTTTCTAGACCTTGAATTTGAGTTTATCCATGATTTTTTAATCACCTACAACAGTTTCGTAGCAGATTCTGGGCTTCAAGCCTGGACCTCGCTATGAAACTGCCTAATTTGCATAAAATTCAAAATTCTCCCTTTTTCTTCAAAATTTCACCTGTAGGTCTACAAATTTACATGATGAAGGATAATAAGGAAAAATTGGTTCAAAATTACTCTTACTCTCTTTAAAAATTATCATTTTCACCATTAGCAAGTTTATTTACCAATAAAATGACTGTTTTTCCAGAAAAAATAGGGTTCAGAGATGAGCTCCTATCTCCCTATCCTTGATAGTTGTTGCAAAAATGGAGGTTTTAGTATATGTGTTCATAATGAAGAAAAAAATATCTTGGTTTTCTGAAAACCATCTCCAGCTTTCAGGAATTTGCATTAGAAAAACGTGTCTAAAACAGGAAAATTCATAATTATGAAAATAGATCCCAAATAAATCTTGGAATCTCCAAATTCGTAGCACCTGTGAAAAAATTTAAAGAGGTTATTGTTCCTTGTTTTGTTCTTTACAATAACCTCTATCATTATTTCCAAATTCAACTCTTTTCATCCATAATATTCCCTTGAAATTGACTTCTGAAATAGTCCAAAAATAGAGCAAATTCTCTTGTAGCTCCAGCAGAAATTCAAGCAACCTGAATTGGTGAATGCTTCAGCAAAGCTAGGGTCCTCCATGAATAGCTTAAGGTCCATGGGCTCCTATCTAACCATATAGCCTCCTTTGTATGCTTTCTCCTTCGTGGCCATATCCCTTTATAACCAAGCTTCCTTCTTAAAAATGTGACACCTGTAAAGAACTAAATTGGACAACAAGTTGCTTGCCACAAAGCTAAACTCTTCTAAGGTGACAAATGATTGATGCATGCAAAGGCTGAAGGGTTAATGACAGAGAGGAGTTTGGGTGATTTTTTAAAAAATATTAAAGTCGAATATGAGAGGTAAAATGACAAATGGAGGAATGAAAGTGTAATTATGACAAGAACTTATTATTTCACATGTTGGATAACTGTCATAACCTACTAGGTGATCTCACCTTTCCCCAAAACCAATAGAAAATGACAATTCATCAATTTTATTTTGGTGGATTTGATATGAAAAGTTTAGCTAGTTTCGTAGTGAAATCCATTGTTCTACCACTATATTCACTACGAAACTATGAAAATCTAGACAAGTTGCTCATTTCTTGATTTTAAGGCATGGGTGTGAAAACTAAATGATATTAAATGAATTTGACTAACATGACATGACTCATATAGGTTTTTTGACATATGATAAACATGATTAAGTGAATTTCTCATCAAATGAATGATCTAACCTAATGAGACAAGGTGAATCTTATGATGACCCTATCAAACAAATTTGAAAAATTGAGAGTGATAATAGTACCTCCTAGTCCTTTTCCTAGATTGCCTAGTCAAGATGTTGCTTCCGCAAAGCTCACACTCTCTCTACTTGAATGTTAAAATTTGAAGTGAATCTTTCACACTATTTTAGCCCATCTATGATTTCTTGGTGGAGCTCATGTAATATTTGAAGTGACAACGCTTCCATGTTCATGTTCACATATTTTCATCCTTTCACCTACTTCTATGCATCGATGGATTCGAACTACATAGCTCTGGCAAGTATCTGCATTTTCTGTGCCCCAAGTGTGGGCTCTACTAGTCTTTCTTATTGAAGCATTTCCTTTGGCTGTATTGGTTGTCTAGTTTCATGTGCCAGTATATTCAATTATGCAATACACTCCTCGACAACTGTTAGAATTGCATTGTAAGGATCCTCTAACTTGGTCCATGATTCAATCGTTGCTTCGTGAATAATGTCTCCAAGATGATCCAATTACTTATCGGTGAGGACCAATGGCGGTATGTCATTTTTCTTATCTGCCTTCTTCGTGTTTTTGGTTCTTTTAGCAGCTTCCACTCCTCCCTTCCTCTTCTATGTGACATAAGGGTTTGTCTTAGTATTTCTAGACTCTTTGTTCTACTCATATCCTCCAAGAGGATCATGATTACCCTTGTCATGTTGCTCCTCTTGTTATAGCTGTTCCTCATCCTGATCCTTATCTTTCCCACTCTCTTTTCCATGTTGCTTCGTATCTTTCTCTATCGAATAATACTTCGTTTATGTCTCCAGTACAATGATTTACTCCTTGGGACACTACTGAATCTCTGTTAGGAGATCATCTTCTGTCACTAAATATGCTAGGGGATTCCTTGTCTTTGTTGTGTATTTGCGAGCATGTATGTAGATTCTATGGAAGTCAGCCTTGATCTTCATGACTGAGTTATACCGCTTGTATATGCTTGGCAATAGGTGAGGGTGTTGGCTCACCAACATGTGTAATTCCATATGATATATCACAAAAAACATCATGTTCTACTACGTGCACACTGGTTTAGTGATATACCACAACGAGACATACCGCACAACTTCACACAAATTTAAGGCTACCAGAGGGAACTGCAAATATTCTGGCTCCTTCCATTCTAGCATTCGAATAATTAAATGTAACCATGCATAATGAAATGGAGTACCTTTCTCCCTATCCTCGCATCACCCGTCTAAAAAATCGTTGCATAAGTATGCATCCTAGTTGTATTGATCCCCATTAGCACATTGCACAACAAATGAAATCACTGGTGCAGGGACTTCATTATCCCGACACTTCCTCATGATCTTTCTAGCCAATATGTGTGTTGTGACGTGAACTCCCTAGTCATGGATTGAGCTTATGTCATAACCTCGCTTCCATTTTTTTAGTCCAAACGTTCTCTTCATGCTTTCTGCTATGGATTTCTCCAGGTATTTCCCAACAAATTATTCTACAAGATTTAGCCCTTGAAATGACAGTCTTGTAATTCTCCAGATCAACATTTGGTCAATAGGGATTGTCTTCCCGATCCACAGGAATCCATTATGCACTAGCACGAGTAGTTTCCTTACACAAGTTTTGCTCCCTGGAATTTTGCTGAAGTGTGGCACATTCAACATGTTCAACAATATTGATCGCTCCCGCCCACTGTTGTGGTTCTAACCTCGTCACGCCACTCTCATGCTATTGAAATTGTTTCAAGTACTTGTTTGGTGCGAGTTGCGGATATTTATTCCTATCATTGAAATCGTTGTCTGAGATCTTTAGCTGCAAAATTTTCCCAAGGATTTCCCCAGAAAATGGTACTGAATCTAGCAATAGGGGTGTGAAGGTGCCATATTTCACATCCTTCAAATATTTTACCAGTTTTGCGTCAATTTTTCTAGGCGGAATATATGGCGGGAAAGGTAACAAAAGTGCTATGCTATCCATTTCCATTTGAAGCTACTTTACTTCTTCCTCGTTGTCTCTGACTTGTTCAGGTTCTTACTGAGGCTTGATAGGTCTCTTGTCCTATTTATTCTTTGTTATATTTTCTTTTGTCGGTTTCTTTTGTGGAGAGTTCTAGTGTCTAGTTTGTATTGATGTTGCTGTGGGAATCTTAGCTAATGTTGTGGGTATATCAACTGCGAATTCTTCCATGATTCTTGCTAAAACCTTCTCTTTGAATATACTAATAAAATCCTTAGTATTCATATATCAACACAAACTTCTAGAACTTATTCTAACTAAAAATACTTGAATTCTTAGGAAACAAAAGTGCCAAATCTTGGCAGGACGCAGGTTTTTATAACAAATCTGAATTTCTAACCTTATCATTAGCTCATATTTTGTTCATTAATTTCATATCTATTACTAGATCTGCTCCATCTATCCTCATAAATGCAACTTTCCATGCCTTTCAACATCAACTTTCCCTTTTAATGGTCATATTTTTTTTGCAAAATTTGACATATCCCATCTTGTAGTGAACAACCCTTCTTACGAACTTTGACATAATTTAGACTGTAGAAAAGAAACTTATTGTGCTGAATATTCTCTCTATGCAGTGTATTTTATAGTCCAATGCCCACTTTCAACTACAGGTGTCACTAATACTTTTATTCTTTCTTCAGAGAAAAGCTGTAGGGGCAGGGTTGTCCCTATACAACTTCAACCTGCTATCATTTACTCTTCCTTGAACTGAGTCTCCATTTAACTTTGCTAATTGAACTTCACCTCCATCAGTAATATGCTTGATAATTTATGGGCCCAACCCATGCATATTGAATTTTCCTGGAAACTTTACAAACTTACATTCATAAGGAGAACAGTGTCTCCTACTTGGAACTTCTTATGCTTAATATGGCTGTCATGCCAGGAATTTTCTCTTGTTTTCTGCACCTACAAATGGAATCCTACTATAGATATATCTTCCTCCAAAGCAAGAAACTTCAACATTCTTTCCTCCGTTATATCAAGGTCTACCATATTTTTAAAATTTGCAATCCTCAAGCTAGGCACGATGTAATCCATGGGCATTGCAACTTCTTGCCCATAAACTAACTTGAAGGGTGTCCAACCTGTCAAATTCTTACATATGGTCCTATAAGCCCATAACATTGCTAGAATTCTAAGGTCCTAGTCATCTCTATACACATTATATACCTTAGTAAGTGAATTATCCAAAAAATTATTAAATGCTTCTATTGTTCCATTGGCCTGAGGGTGATAAGGGGTACTCTTCTGATGATAGACTTGGAACTCCTCAGTCGATGCTTCAATCATCTTATTTAGGAAGTGTGAACCCTGGTCACTCGTCAAAATCTTCGGGCATCCAAATATAGACAATATGTACTTAAAAAAAAACTTCACAGCATGCTATGCGCTGCAGTCCCTTATTGGTTGTGCTTCGGCCCATCTTGTCAAGTAATCAGTTGTTGTAATTATGTACCTTTCACCAGTCTTCTTTATAGGTGGGTTGATGGGTCTAACAAAATCAATGGCCCACTTATCAAAATCCTACAATGTAACTTGTGGTACCAATGGAATTTAATCTCTTCTGTAAGGCTTCCCTATTCTTTGACATACATCACATGCTCGATAGTACTCCTTCGCATATTTATGTAGTGTAGGCCACCACAATCCTTCTCTCAAAATATTTTGTGTAGTAAGTCTTTCCTGCATAGTGTCCAATAGTTATACCCCAATGAGGTTTTGCTAGAATCATCTATCTTTCATGTTCAGGAACATACCTGTGCAATATCTCATCTAGTCCCATCTTATAAAAGTGTCTTTCTATTAATGAAAAGTTAGTTGCCTTAACCACTAATTCTTTCTTTTGTTGCATAGTATACTCTGAAGGAGTAATTCCTGTGATTAAAAACTCAATGATATTTGTGAAATGATCATATTCCATTATAATTGCAAATAATTTCACATCAAGAAGAGTTGTCTCAACGGGGCATCAACCCAAGTTTAGAGTTATCTGCGCACCAAAAAAACCATTTATTACTAGCCCTTTCGACAACGACCTGCAACGCAGATCACAGTCTCACCTGAGGCAATATTGGGGGATGTCAGAACTAGGTTTTTTCATCTAGAGGGGCAATAGGATGTGGATCTAGTGTTAAGCTTCTTTCTTATCATTTTTTGAGCTACGCATACATATCTATCTATTTTCAAAGTCTATGCTTTAGTCATTACTTAATACTATTGTGCACTGTGCCTTTACCAATATTATGCAATATTAAACACAATATAATGCATATAAACAATATATACTACTCTATGATGCATAAATTTAGCTTCAAGTGTGGATAATAAGAAAAATACGTATATATACATAAACATTCTCCAAAATTTCTTCTTCTTGTATTAAGATATGTCTTTTTTAGTACAACAATTCTCTGACCCATGCACACAGTTGTGGGTGGTTTTCTCACACATCTGCAGAATCTTCAAGGTCTCAACACACAAAACTATGGAGCCTTCCCCTAAGACCAAAAATACACTAAAACACAAATATTAAATAGTTTCCTCTAATACAATGGTTACATTCCCCCTTTCGAATTTACATCTCATTGCTTTATATAGCCTTTACATACATAGAATATCATGGTACACATACCATGGGTAGAATCAAAACTAATAAACCTGATCCCTTTACAAAAATAGGGGATTTGACCTGCCCCTAAACTCCATGCGGTTAATTTATCTTCGCTTAACCCTATAATCTACTCATTCATTTGCTGAGTCTTTTGACCCAAAATGGACCAAGTTGGGCCATCCCTAACAGGCCCCCAACACTCACATGTGACTTGTACCGACTCACTCAGATGGTGCGCCCCAAACCTTCTCTGAAATGATGTTGTAGGTTGTACTCAAAGGATGAATCATTTCTGCAAAATGATTCTCTTGTTGGCACACTTCCTCTAGCAGTTTTCCTGATATTGGCCCAATGATCTTCTAAAGAAAATATTTTTGCTTCTTTCACATCTCTTTCAAATTCTCATCAACGGTCTGAGACAATTTAATGGATTCCTCCTACCATGGTTGTTTCCTCATTGTAATTAGATTCTCCTTCCTTCGTAGATCCTCGATAATATGGTTCTGCATACTTTTCCATTCTGCCATGCAAGTGAAACAATGCGTGGGTGCCAAAGTCCGCACAGTGACCCAGATCTCATCCAGTTGATTCTTATTTTGTATTATTTCTGGCTTAACCTTATCAATGTTGGGATCCTCTTACAGTGAGGTCAAAATTTCCATTGTGTCAACTAAAAAATTTCCACAATCCTTCACTGTGGTGGAGATTCCTCCTAATGCGGTTTTAATACCTGCTTCCCTTTGCTCTCGTACCTTTGGTGGTGTGGTCGGCTACAACCTAATTTGTAGCTCAGTGATCTGCATATGGTACTCAAAATTTATTTTTTCCATGTGATCTATTGTATTTTAAGAAACAATCCCTTGGCTATGATAAGGAATCAGTGCTCAAGACACACACACACACACACACACACACAAACATATGTCACAGAAATATTATATCAAACGGTCTCTGCCTAATCACCTTCAGAAATTTATTATTAAACCCTCAAGAATCTGATGCAATAAATCTTTCTCAATGCTATTATTTGTTGATATTAAATGGAGTGATAAGAAGAACTTGAAGGAAGGAAGCCCAAACTGATATGCTAATAAATAGAATCTATCACTTTAAGATTTAGAGGAAATTTTATGAAAGTAGAATAGTTAAAATGAAGGAGCACCCATTAAGGATATTTAACTCTTAATTACATATGTAAAAAGAGACCTTCAACTTCATTACTTCATTTTATTCATAGAAGGAAAACACAAAATGGAAACTTGAAAACATACTAGTAACAAAATATGCAAGAATCTTGATCTTCATTCATTAGTCATCAGACAATTGAGTACAAAATTTCCAGTAGTCTAAAGGTCCAAAACTAAAAACCTTTTCCTCTGAATTCCTTTTGTTTAAATAAAATGTAAAGCAATTTGTAACTACTAAAACTACTCCTAACTTCTCAAAATACTTGAAACTTCTTAAACTACCTATTACATATCATAGAAATGTCTTATTACAATTACATTCTCTTAAAAGAGATAAAATAAATCTTAAATCCTAATCTATCTGCTAAATATGAAATAGTGCTAATGCTGCTATATTCTCTTGATTTGATGACTTGTCTTTCTTTGAATTTGAGGGATCTTTAGGTAGAATAGTCATCCAGGCTCTGAATTTCTTCCACACCTCAATGTTTGTCTTAGGTTAATTAATCAGCCTGTGATATTCTAGTCTAAAGGTAGTGATTTTGTTGTATGAGGGTCTCTCTGTAAATAAGCTCTTCACCAACCATAATAGCTGAAAGTGCCTCTGAAGAAAGTTAATAATTGTTGCCCCTTTCAAAATTTGAGTCTTCTCATGAGTGTTATCCACCTTGATTTTTTATAATATCAATAGTGGTTCACTAGAATCCCATGATAAAAGACTGCCTCTAAGGTCCCAACATGATGGCAATTCTACCCTAGCTCTTTTGTCATACAGATTGTAAAACTTGTTTACTGCTTCCTTGATCTCATTCAACTTCTTCTCAGTGGTCTTCCTGCATTCATTTTTAACAATAAATTTGTTAATATCCACAACATATTGAATCCTATCTTTAATCTAGTTTTCCTTTAACTCTTGGTCAGTCTTTGAATCAATGAAATAAATAAATTTCTTTGTCGAAATAGCTCTATTAATAGTCTTATGTTTGTCTGCCATAACCCGCTCCTCAAAATCTCTGATAATGCTTTTTTCTTCTGACACAATATTCATAAATCCCCAAGTTGCTTTCATTTCTTCAATGATTTCATACTAGATGATTTCCTTAGCCTATATCAGAGATATATTTCCCTTCAATTTTTCCTTTAGACTCTTAATATCAGCATCAACTGTTTGGAAATCTATCCTGTATTTATTGATCTCCCAATCCTTGGGTAGCATTATTTTTGTTACTATCTCCAGATCATTTTGTGCCCTTTTGAGATATCTCTCGTTCATCTTCAATTCAGTGTTCAATTGAGATATCTGTGCTATTGGATCATCATTTCCAGATGGAAAAATAATTGTGCAGGAATGAGAATCAATCTGATTCTATAATGATAGCACAGTTTCCTTTAACTTAGCAATTTCTTCTTCTTTCTGCAAGATCTGCTAAAGAAGGCTCTCTTTCTCACTTTCCACTTATACCACCTATGTTGCCATAGAATTCTCCCCTGTAGGTAAATTCAACTTCTTCTTCAACACAAAAATATCTGATTCTGCACTTTGTGACAACTTTTGCACAACAGACCTGTCATTTGGATCTACCCCAATCTTTACAATTATCTTCTTAAGTTCTTCATTATGTGTTTTCAAAGCCCTGGAGTTGGATTTCTCCAATTTCAATTTCTTGATGACCTTCCCTAGCATATTCTCAGCCTTAAGATCCATTGCACTATTTTTGGTCAAATCATTCACTATCAGTTGACCTGTTTGCATATGTAAATTTACTTTATCAAGCAAAGGAATCTTTCTTACATCAACAGTTAGATTTACAATATTAAAATTATTGGATGACCCTATAGTCATATCAGAGGGATGAGAAAGGGAAATCTTAAGGCAATATTTTTCAAGATCCATGGCAGTTAGAAACCTTGTTTGATCTGGAGTTATTTGAGATTAAGCTTGTGCCTCCATGCTAGTCTTCATCTTTTGATTTCTTTCGGTTGTTTAATCAAGGGTACTTGCTCCTGAGCATCTCCATGTCTTCTTGGTGAGGCTGGGACATTTTTCTCATCTCCTAGTTGTAGTGAGAAACCAGGTTGAGAATTTTCTAAGTCTTCATTGAAATTTGTTCTCTTTTCGGCTCTCTGCTCTTCATCTTCTGAATCAACAACTGCTTCTTTACTCCTCTTGCTAGATTTCTCAGATATGATAGGAGTTTGTATATTTGAGCCAACAGAACCTGCAAAACCCTTATTTGCTAGCTTCTCTATGTCAGGTCTTCTTTCATGAACAAATGCTGAATAGCCATTTTAAATTCTCCAATTTGAAATCACTTTATGGGGATCATAAGCCCACTTATCTCCTAACAGCAAGTGCATTCCATCTAACATCATATTGACTTCATCATCTGCTTGTCGCATGTTGACTATAAACAGACCCACAAACATAGGTAGCTTAAAATTATGATCTTTTTGCATAGGTACAAAATGTATTTGGTCAACATTTAAACTCTTCCTAATGAACTATAAAGAAAATAATCTCATAGGAACAAATATAGGAAGCATATATGGTTCTACCCTAGCCCCATAAAGTCTAATTTCTGAATAATCTTCAAAAACATACCAATCTCCAAACTTACAATTTGTTCCCAACTGTAGGAACTCTTGAGCCTTTGGCAGGAAGCATGGGGGAAAAACCCCAATCAAAATTTTATATGCAGTAGACATAAAATTATTTGCAAAATCAAACTGACCCTCCTCATTTTGTTCTTCTCTTACTACATCAATCCAAAATACTACTGACTTCCTATTTTTATTTACATCCATGATATTTAAACCCAAATGCAAGAGTTCTTCTACATTTTGATAAAAAAAGAGGTAAATGATAAGAGAGGGGAACCTGAATGACTTAGTGAGTGATAGACTCATAAGTTGAGTATTGACAAATTCTTGCCAATATGAAGGAATATCCAGCACTACCCCTGGCTTCATCATCAATGCAAACATTCCAAAAACATATTTTTCAATTGTTTTGTCGTCTTCCTTTCCAAATATATTTGAAATACACCTTAGCACCGCTCGGACTTCTGCGTCAAAAACTTCCATAGAGAATTCTTTACTGTTAGGTACAAACCGCTTCATATCTAGCTACAAGAAAAAGACAAACTGATTGAACTCTTGACCTGCAAGACTATCATAATGTGCTATCAATGAATCATCAGTGAATTGGACATAGGATTTTGACTCTGGGTAACACAGGGCTTCGGAAATTAATAGGGATGATACTTGTAAGACATTCTCTCCTAGACAATTCATTACAAAGCATTTTCCTGGGTACATAATAGACACTAGCCAGTGCACAATCTTAGGAAAAAGGTGCATTCTTGGAACACATGCAAACAATACACCTATTTTGGCCATGGCAAAGAAAATTGGACATGTTTTGTCATTCAGACAAACCTGTTGATAGAATTGGAGGTGATCTAAAGAGCAGACGGTGTCTCGGATATCCCTCCTAGTGTCCAGAGAGGAAAATGGTTGGAGGAGCTAGAAAGAGATGAACACTTGGGCATAATTCTGCTTAGGGTGGAAACAATGACAAGGTGGTGGACAACAATGGAAGACACAAGCACAATCAAATTGACAAGTACAGAGAAACAACAATAACCTTGCGAAAAGAGGAACCAATTTTAAATAGGTGGCATGGGGCTTCTGAATTAAATGCTGGGTTGACACGACAAAAGACGATTAAACAGTACTATGACGTGGTTGATAGTTGTTGCCAACTAGCGGCTTACGTCACTGGGGGAGGCCTCAAAGGTATAGAGAGCTCGTCGGGGCCATGCCTTTGTAGTTAATCTTGATCGCACATCTTGATAAGCCTCGCAGTCAACAGGGTCAATTGCAGAGGCACCCTCCTTGTTAACCCGTGTGTTGTATGTGCCCACGAGTTGCTACTTTTATCTCCTGTCGAACAAATATTCGGATCCCGCTCACAAAATTGCTTGTTTATTAACTGAGCATTGGGACCCACCTTCATGAATATTTTAAAATTTTGAACTTTAAACTTATACAAAATATTACATATTTATGCTAAAGTGTGAGAAAATTTGTGCTTTAACATACATTTTTATATTTTTCCATTTTTTTGTATTTTTGAAAAATTAAAATAAAAGACATTGAAAATGAGCCACAACATCTGGCTCCACCTGGGGATAGTGTTTTTTACCAAAAAACACTAAGAACTGTGAATTAGTGCCTTCACTTCATGCATGGAGTCAAATGTTGTTTGATAAAAGATGAACAATGAGAAAACCAAATATGTACAATGGTAGACCATAAAATATCAATGCAGGAAATAATGTTTGAGATACTGCCCATTCACAAGCAGCGTCATTGTTTCTCCATCGAGATTCTCTAGCATGAATGTGTTATTTGATATAGCCTCAAAAATATTGTATGGGCCATACCAGAGTGGATCAAACTTACCATGCCTTCCCTTCTCTTCTCTTCTGGTATCCCATCTTAATACTAAACCTCCAGCTTGAAAAATAATCTCTTTTGCTTTTCTATCAAAAACGGACTTCATCTTTTCTTGGTAGGTGATCAAATTTTCTCTGACTTTGTTCCTGCTCTCACTTGATTATATAACCTTGTCCAGCCTTCTTACCAATGCATTAGGCTCTTCTTGTGTTTCTTGAAGAAAAGAAATCACTGGTATATCCAACTAAGTAGGAAAAAAATCTTGAGTACCATAAACCAGTTCATAAGGAGACTTACCTGTAGATATTCTAGTAGTCACTATTACTGCTCAAAGAGCAAATGTCAATGTTGAATCCCAATTTTTCTAATTTTCATTAAGTGTCTTCTTCAAGATCTTAACCAATGTCTTGTTGGAATATTTAGCTAGCCCATTCCCTTGAGGATGATATGTTGTAGAATGAGATATAATGAC
Organism: Pinus albicaulis; assembly: GCA_034641835.2. Taxonomy (NCBI): domain Eukaryota; kingdom Viridiplantae; phylum Streptophyta; class Pinopsida; order Pinales; family Pinaceae; genus Pinus; species Pinus albicaulis. Next base: position 28,525,969 of record MU968359.1, read on the forward strand.
ATTATATGGTTGACAAAATTAATGAATCTAACTGAATTGAATACCTGTGCATTGTCAGTTACAATCTTGATTGGAAACCCAAACCTGCTGAAGATGTTTTCTTCTAGAAACTTCACTACTACCTGATCATTTTCCTTTCTAGTAGGTATTTCCTCCACCCACTTTGTGAAATAGTCACTCCTAATTAAAATCCATTTGAACTTTCCACTTGATGGTGGATTGATTTCCCCAATAAAATCTAATCCCCATTGCCTAAATGGTTCTTCAAAAAACACTGGGAGAATGGGTAGAGGAGCTAACCTTTTCTTTCCTGCAAACAATTGACATTTTGAGCAACTTCTAACCAATCTGTATACATCAGAAATCAAGGAGGGCCAGTAAAAACCCGATTTTAGGATTTTATGAGCAGTAAATTTCCAACTATAATGGCCTCCACATAGATTTTCATGATATTCTTTTATAAATTCCATTTATTCACCTTCTATCAAACACAACAACAAAATTCCAGTAGAATCCTTCCAATATAACTTAGCATCAATTATGACATATGGCTGAGATTTGAGCTTAAGAGCTCTATATTTTGTTTTGTTCAGTGAGGTTGGGAAAGAGAAAAAACATAAGTAATGAACAATATCCTTATACCAATCAGAACATAGGAACTTATATTTAATTGATGTCTTTCTACTGCTCTGACTGCTTTCATCAGTAGCTTCATCTAAAAGTGCCAAAAAATTAATTCCCAAAGCTTGAAAATTTGACTCTGTCAACAAATTTTCCAAACCTTGTCCTTTGACCAATTTGGTAGGTTTTATATCTAATTCATATTCTTGGATCTTAGCTATCCATTTTCCTCTTTAAACTTCCACATCACTTTGAATCAACACATCCTTCACAGCAGATTTAGGCACATAAGCAACTATCTGAGACTGCAACAAATAAGTCCTAAATGCTTTTAATTCTTTAACTAAAGAATACACTTGTTTTTAAAAAATGTTATATTTAAGTTCAACATCCCTGAGAAATTTACTGAAAAATGTCACAGGTTGTTCTTTGCCCTCTTCATTCTTCTGCAATAGCACAACAGCAATGGTAGTAGGCGATGCAACTGAAAATATTTGAAAAGGCTTTTGATAATCTGGTATGATCAAAACAGGAGCTTCCTAAAGAGCTTCTTTAATCCTAGTAAAGGATTCTCTAGCATACTTGTCCCATTACTTTAGCATTCTTCTTCAGCATATCTGTTATGTTTCTGACAATTTCAACATAATTTGGGACAAATCTTCTCAGGAAATTTATTTTTCTTAGAAACCTTTGAATATCATTTTTACTCCTGGGCAAGGGAATTGTCTGGATTGTTAAAAAAATATATATTACAGAGAAATGAAACATGTAAAATATGTGGAAAAAAAAAGCACAAAAAACACATAAAACCAAAGAGACATAGATATATGTGGTTCACCCAGTTTGGGCTACATCCACCCCGAACAACCAGTCCTTCCTTTTTCTATTATCTAGCAAAATGAAGAGACACAACCTACATCAGATCCACTGTAATATCCTCTGTTCTCTCTCACAACTTCCCTATCTGTTTCTCGCTCTAAGAATACTCATACAATACACAGACGCAATAAAATACCCTCATACAAAGCGAGGGGTTTCCTTCTAGGGAAAAAAACCCTAAACTAAGCATAACTTCTACTATCAGATCATCCCAGATTGACTAGAAATTACTATACTTTTACAAGGAAATTTTACAATTGTTTTTAGCTTCGAGGGCGCTGCCCCCGAAACCCCCACCAGGGGACCACTGGCCCCCACACCCCCCAGCCGGGGGGTCAGCTCTCCTGGACCCCACGGGGGGGATAAGTCCCCCCCACGCCCCCGATGCAGGGGTGTACATTTTTGTTGGGGTATACATCTGGCTAAAACAAGGATCTCTGAATCAGGATGAAAATCAGGCTCCACACCCAACATGGATAGCTTCAACTCTTGCTAGACCAATTTTCACTCCTTGATTTGAATCTATATGACCTAACAACTTTCCTTACTCCAAAGAAAATAAGGATTTTTTTTTATTCAATGAAAACCCAAAATTTCTACATTTCAAGAAAGCCTTATGCAAATGTTCCTAGTGTTCATCATCTGAACTTGAAAAAATAGTCACATCATCTAGATATATGACTACAAAATTATCACACACAAATGCTATGTCCATTGCCCTTTTAAAAGTAGCACATGCATTCATAAGACCGATTGGCATTCTAGCATACATGAATGTTCCCCAAGGTGTGGTAAAAGATGTTTTTTCTGATCTTATTTTTCAATAGCTACTTGGTTGTACCCAGAGAAACCATCAACCATAGACAATCTATATGCTCCTGTCACTTTCTGTAAAACATAATCCATCTTAGGAAAAGTAAAATTGTCTTTAAGAGATGCTCTATTTAAATTCATGAAGTCAACACATAGCCTTATCTCTCCATTCTTTTTCCTCATAGGAACTAGGTTAGAAACCCAGTGTAAATATCTGAGTGGTACTATAATTTTTTGTTTGCAACAATTTCTTCACTTCCTTTTCAATTGGAGCAAGGAGAAATGAATTGATCTGCCTAAGTTTCTGTCTGTGAGGCTTGATCCCATCCTTCAATGGTATCTTGTGCTGAATAATATCCAGATCATATGTTTTCAAATCCTCATAGGACCATGCAAATACATCCATATATTTTTTGAAAAGATAAATGTACCTTTCTTTATAATTCTTAGGGACACCCTTGAATAATTTGACAAACTTGGGCTCCTATTGATTTCCCAGATTACGATCCTCCATCTCACCCTCTTGAGGTACCTTCTTTTGATCCAGTGCTACATCATTTGAATCAAACAATCTTTCAAGAGGAACTAATCCTCTGGCCAATATATTGTCTTCCAATTGGATTATTTTTTGATCACCTATTGATTGCTTAAGATTTTTCAAGTCTTCATTCTGACCAATCTATTCACTTTCTTGATCTATTTCACTATTTCAAAGTTTTCAATCATTGTCAGGAAATGATTTATTTTCTCATCATCTTCAAAAACTAGCCAGTGCTTAACATTGTCAGGAATGGAGGGTCTATGCCTCAACTCAATCTCATACCTCAATTTCGGATTTATAGGTGGCTTGAAAGTACTAGCTGCAACTACCAGTGAATCTGCCATTCTGTCTTCTTCTCTTGGAATGAATTGAATATTCAAAGCTTCAAAATAATTCTCAATCAGGTCCCATACTTCATTCCTATATGATCTTAACCTTGGATGTTTATTTTGAAAAAGATTCTTAATTTGTCTTATAATCAACTTAGAATCATAAAAAATGGAATTACAATGGATTCCCATTTGTTTAGTAGTTTGAAGACTCAAATAATGCCTCATACTTAGCTACATTATTTTTTTATTCAAATTCAAGTTTAAAAGAAAAAGGCAGAAGATTACCTTCTAGACATATCAGTAAAAATCCAGCTCCTGTGCCATCTTTTGAATAGGCACCATCAAAATAGCACTTCCAAATTTTGTTTGAACCCAACTCATTATGTACAATTGCTAAAGAGAGCTTCTTCTCTGAGTATTTAGCAAACTCTACATCTTCATGCAGCATAAAACAAGAAATATATTCCCTCTCTTAACCATAGATAGGGGAATTTCCTGCATCTTTCTTTGTGGTAGTTTTAACAAATCTTATTTCTCTGTATAACCTTATTTCTTCCCCACTGAACACAAGAATAATAGCATATGTGAATTCCAGTTTTAAAACACCTCCAAGCTTCACTCCCTAATATTTGGACAAAATCATACCAAATCTAGCCGGAATATCTACAACCACTACATCCATCATAATACTTTTGGCTGTAATTTGGGCCAGGGACACCACCAAGTCTTTGATAAGCCCAACACACTTGACCCTTTTTGAATCAAATGAATATAGGTCTGTATAGGGTTTAGTAATTTGTAAATTCAATTCTTTCATTACAGATAATGGCATGAGATTATGTGATTCACCAGAGTCCAACATATAATTATGAAGAATGAAATCATGAAGAAGCAGTGATATATAAAATGGGGAACAAAAGAATCTACCTCCTTCACATGTGGACCAAAAGTGACCACTAGTTTTTCCTCTTGAAAATTCACAATATCACCAATATCATCAGACTAAGAAATATTAATGAATTCTGCAATATCCTTCTTGTAACTTAGTGTCTTATCTAGCTCAAGAAGGGGTAGTTGGATTTTTGACCTTTTCTAGCTCTTTGGATAGACTGAAAGCTTGATTTTGTTTGACAATATTCTTAGGTTCTTCTTGATTTTTTCTAGGATTAGCAATCTATTCAGGAACTGTAACAACCTTCTCCAAATTATTAGTATTAATAGACTTATTTTGGGAAGTCTTAGCCTGTTTCTTTTCAGTTCCACCTATTAGATTCATAGGTTGTTTCCCCTTATCTGATTTTTTTACTAAGTTATTTGGTTGTGGAGTCGTCATTGGAGAAGAGATTGACTCTTGCTCTTTCTCTTCATCATCCTGCATCCTTGATCTCTTTCGTGATCTTAAATAATACTTCTTATGTAGCTCTGCTTGCATAAAATCTATGAATTTCTTACAATACTCATCCATCTCTTCTTGGTCAAATGACACCTCAACTTCGGTGCATTCTTCTTCACATTCTTCTTTTTCCTCATCATCTTCCATATAAACAACAGATATCTAATCTTCAAATTATTTCTGATCATATTCATTAGACTATGAAGGTGCTGCTTCTATATACAATGGTGCCTAAAATTGGTCTTGATCTCTTCTCTCCCTTTGCAAAATTTGCAGGGGCTGCTTTCTAAATTGAGGATTGAAAACTCCTCTGTTTTGTTGTGTAGGCATTTTGGATTTTTTACTATATAGCTCCATCTTCACTAATTTATTTGAGAAATTATTGATAACCTTTTTCATGTCATCAATCCTCTGATCCTGTGATGATTCCTCTTTGGCCTTTCCTTTCTCTTGAACTGACTTATTTTCTTGTGTCTTCCCAGAAGTAGTCATATTTGCTTCAATTTCCAAAGCATCAGTTTGGATTTTTTCAAGAGTAGGAGATCTCATCTCTCTTAAAGTGAAACTAAAATCTGACTCAAAAGCTCCAGAAAAAACAACCCTTGCTCCAATAGTAGGAGGTTTCATTTCTGTGGGTAAACTATTATACAATTTGTTGAATATTTTAATAAAATCATTCATGTTTTCATTAGGCTTTTTCTTGATTGCATTAAACTCAGTTGATGAATAACCATGATCTCTTTTTTCACCCCAGCTTTTGGTGAATTGTGTTTCTAATTCCTCCCAATTATTAATTGAGCCATTTGGAAAAAATTTAAACCATTTTCTTGCCTCTCCATTCAAAGATTGTACAAAAAGTCTCATCACTACATCAAGATGTTCAACATTTAAATTCTCAGCAAAAGTGAAAAAAAATGGCAAGTATTTTTCTACAGTCTCTTCATCTTCACCAGTAAAATGAGGAATTAACTTGAGGTATACGTGGGGCATGACATTCATAGGTTGTGGAATATTTAGCGGTGCATACCTATTCATCAAGAAAGCAGGGGCTGCCATGTTTATGCCTTGATTAACCGCTCCTTGAGTAGGTGGGTTTTGTGAACTAATTGTTGGTGTGGATGAATGGGGTGAAACAACTGATATGGGAATGGGTTGATGAACAATATAAAAAGAACTAGCAACTATATTGGGTTGAGCTTGTGTGAATGTGAGTGAAACAGACTCAAAATATTGTTCTTCTAACCTTGGTTCTTGAAAATGGATTGGTGAGTGTTAGTGTCCCGTGATTTAGCAGATTGGTAGACCAAATGCACAAGGTAACATTAAACTAGTCTTTGGAGTCTTAGGACCTAGCCTTCCTAGACTCATAGAGGGTTCTCTCTATTATATGCAAAGGATGTGAAATTTTTGCTTCTAGGGTTTGATATTAGGCTAGTTGTCAAGTGTAGGGTTTGTTGTTTGTTTGGTTGGGTAAGATGATCAAGTAGGATAGGTGGAGTGAGAGTTCATCAAATCATTGGGCTATGGAGTCTATGAAAGTCATGGATATCTCAACAATGAGTCAAAGTGCAATATAGGGAAAATATAGTGTGGTCAATGGATCTTTAAGGTTATGTGTGAAGTGAAATGGACATTAAGTTGGTGAATCAAGGTAGGGAAAAGGGCAGTGAAGTATCCTTTTTCATATACCCATAAAAAATAAGGTCTCAAATACTGATAATAAAAAGATAATAATCATTAGATAGGGAAAACCATTAACTTAATGAAAATACTTAAACAAATAGATATCCAAGATGAATAATTCAATGAAATAAAGAAAGCAATAATACTTATCTAACTTTAGTGATTTCACCTTCAAGATTTGAAAAAATATAAGATGAAAAATAAATTTAATCAAATAAGAGGGAAATCCTAAGAATAATTTGATCAAGCTACAAAGAAATTTAAGGAAAACTTCTCAAGTATGGACAAAGGGCATGATCAAAACATGGCCTCTTTGGCTAAACCTAGCAAGTAACACATCAAAGAGAGGTTCCAAAAACAGAGTTTAGATAGCATCAAGTAAGCATGGCTAACCATAAAATATATTTTAAGACTACTTTCTTAAACCATTAATGAAACAAACAATCTTAGGTTGGTCTAAGTAGTAGCTAAGAATTCCTTAAACTAACCCGACAGAGGAAAAAATAAAGACAATAGTAAACAGGAAGGACTAAGGTGCCTCAAACAACATTTCTTAGCCTATACTTTTCTGATATACTGCAACATAGAAGGATGGACACAATGATAAACAAGAAAACATGAAAAAATTAGAGACACATAACCATTAACCAAGCTCATGGATCCTGCAAGCAAGCCTTCATCATCATCAATCAAAGCAAATCATTCACAAGATCCACAACACCAAATTTCTCTTCAACCTCAAAAACCCATGTATTACTCTCAAAATTCATCAAATGCCCACATTTACAATGAGAGCCCTTATGCTCTATTTAACTCAGCAAAGGAGGGCAAAAACCATAGATAGGGTTGGAAAATGTCAAAATCACTCATAAATGTCATAAATGCCCAAGAGACCATGCAAGGCCCAAGGCACAAAATATCCCAAGAAATAAATGCCAAAATAGCTTCTAGCACCTAATTCTAGAGTGATTTTCCTTACAAGACAGAAAAATATGATTTTTCAATAAATGAGTGTGTTTTGTTGACTTTTGGTCCAAAACACACAGTGCTGGCCATTTACGCAGCGCCACCTCAGACAGAAAATAGTTACTTTTGCAACCACGTTTTGGACCCCTTCTCAATGTTGGATTTTTCTCTGTGATGGCCCGTTGGAAAGCATGATGAGTCTAATTTCCAAAAATACTCTTGGTTTTCTGATCGAGCCTCTATAACCGGTCCAAAATTTCAAAATGCCAACACTGCTCTGTGCGCAGTGCCAGGCCTGAGAAGGAGGTAGAATGGTGAAAATTTAGGTGTTGTTTGACCTTTTGAGGGGTCAAAACTACTCCAATTGCTCTAAAAATTTGTGAGAAAAGTTTACTAGTGATGAGAAATAAAAAAATTATGATTTTTACCTCTGAGGATTCTTCAGGGATTAGCATAGCACTAGTGGCACTGCGCTAATAGGCCTTCAAAATCACAAAAAACAAAAAATTATCCAAATTCCCTCAAAATTTGTGGAGGTCTCCTTCAAGGGGTTTGGGAGACCTGTTGAGAAGCTGATGCCAAAATTCAAAGATTTTCATGACCTTTTGCTTCTTTTAGGGTTTGGATTACAATGAGGGATTTCTTCAATTTGGCACAAGCAAGTTTTTTTTCATTGCATAATGCTTGGTCATATTTTTCTGGAGAGGAAGGCCCCTTTTTATCTTCTTAAAGTACTTGTCCTCATTCTTGTAATACTAAATGATACATTGTGCCATTTAAAAATCTCTCTCCCACTCCCTAATTTGTGCATCTTTTCTTTGGAGTAGTAACCTAGTGGCCATCTCCTCATCTCACTAATACATTTGGCGGAAATTCTGACACTTGGTTCCGACACTTTTGACCAAATGTCAGAAATTTCCCCAAATTTTTTCAATCCCTCCCGAAACCGTCGCTATACTAACATTTAGAGCAAAGTGTCACAATACCAACACTTAGACAAAGTGTCGCAATTGCGACGTTTGGAGGAAGACGTCGCAATTGCGACACTATGCCCCAAAGCGTCGCTATTGCGACGACTGCCTACAAACGTCGCAATTGCGACACAATGTATAAGTGTCACGAAACTGTCACTATACTGACGTTTAGAGAAAAGTGTCGCAATATCGACACTTAGAAAAAGTGTCGCAATTGCGACGTTTGGAGGAAGACGTCGCAATTGTGACACTATGCCCCAAAGCGTCGCTATTGCGACGACTGCCTCCAAAAGACAGAACAGTTTGATTTTAGTTGAACGCGGGAGTGTTTTATGTGAAGAACAGTGGTCCCAAAAACCATGTCAACGTCCATGATACCATGACCACAAACCAATCATCGCAGGACACATGGTAGAAGCATATTGGTTCCGGTTTTTTGTTTGGCCGATTCGCAATGGTTCAAACCAGACCCGAAATATTTATGAGGCACATTGTATAAGTTTTTCGGGTCACAAAAGACCCCGACATCATCAACCTCATTTCGGACCCGAAATTTTTTAGGGAAGATTTCATAAGAAATTCGCATCACAACTTTCCCTCCATACGCCGAGCCCAATTCAGACCCGAATTTTTATAGGGCACATTTGATTGAGAATTCGCGTCACAAATTAGGACGACGTCAACATCCCATTTTGGAACGCGAAATATATCATTGCATTTTGGCTTATCGTCGATTGAAGTCCAGGTGATTGCCAAAGGGTTTCGTTATTGGTTTTATGTTTTTCGTTTTATATTAAGTTTTGTTATGGTTTATATAACGCGCGACAAATTTTTTTTTAAAAACTATTGGTGTATTATGTTTTCACATATATACATATGCACATTGTTATTGTGGGTCTTGAAGTATTTTTTTTAATAGACTTTAGTTTAGTTTTAGTTTTTAATGTAAAAGTTTAACATGTAGCTTTTGATATGCTGCAGTATAAATGTAAGAAGGCCTAGAAAAAGACTGAGTAATTTTTTTTTGGTGCACAGTAATGCGTTTTATTTCTACAGAGACAGAGCATAGAAATTTTACACAGTAGTGCATGTTTAAGAGAGTGACAGAGAAGAATTAAGAAAAATAGCACATTTTCAGAAAGCTGATCTTGAAATTTTTGTTCATCCCTCTCTCGAGTGAGAAGTACGGGTTTCTCGACACTGTTTGAAGAAATAGAAGTTGTTTTTCAGTGTGAAAACTCTGTCTCCTGTGTCAAGAAATTTTTATTTCTCTGTGTTAGAAGAGGAGAGTATTACTCTCTCCATTGTTGTTGTGGAATTTTCAAATATTCCAACAAATTGGCATTGAAACTTTAAAGCGGAACCTCGAAGCGGAGATGAAACAGAACCGCGATGCATAAACAATAAAGGTGGTATTCGGGAATGGGTTATGGTTTTCGCGCAGGTCCACTAGTGGTAAGATGTATTGAAATAAAAAACGTGATACCACAAAGAAAATGTCACGTGTCCCTAAGCGGATTTTCAAAACCGTGAGTTTCGCGTTATTTCTGAGCATTAACGCTCGGTGAGAAAAAAAACGCGAAATTTCTCAGTGATCGTCCGATTAACACTTAGGGAGCAACGCCATATGGATCGTTGGATCCACTCGACGTTTAAGCAAGGTGCGTTTATATGAACGTGGGCCCGAGCATCCATTTATATGTCGTGATTTTAATTCAAATCGAAAACATAAAGGTGGTAGGCCTATATCAATGCGTTTGCAGAGTTAGCGCCCATATGAAATATATGTGGGGCCGAGTAATATTATATAGGGTTCGGGGTTAATCACAATCGAGGCTTATGAAGTTGAATGGTATGATTAAATTTCAAGAAATGGTATATGCGTTAGGCCAATATATATATATATATATATATATATATATATATATTTGCATAGTTGAAGGCGAAAGCTTGGTGGACCATAAGTACAAGGTGAATGTCGGGTTAAATGATATATGTAGATTTACTATATATGTATGGGCTCATAACCATATAGTGAAGGTAAAGCACTCCCGCACAAGCAGTATACCTTGGGTGCATGGTTTTATAACCATTTGTGTAAAAGGAAAATGAAATTGACTATGGTTGAGACCATAGGTTGAGCCTTTGACAAGAAGCTCCCAATAATACTCAGCACTATTTCGATAAAATAAATAAATAAATAAAATAAATAAATAGAAATAAAATAAAATAAAGATAAAATTAAAAATACAAATAAAATAAAATTTTTAATTAAAACATAAAAATAAAATAAATAAATAAATAGAAATAAAATAAAATAAAGATTAAAATAAATAAATAAATAAAATTAAATAAAATAAAAATAAAATTAAATAAATTAAAATTAAATAATATTAAATTAATAATTATTATTTTTATTAAAAATAAAATCCAATATTCCATATCGTCACAAACGAAAAAAATATTCAGCTCCTTCAGTTATTACACATTTTACCCCTCATATAGCACAAAATGATTCACATCTCCTCCTTCCGGCGTTCCCTTGCACCCCCGGTGCAATTGTTTGTTTATAAGATTATATGATACATGTGAGATAAAGGTTTATTATTTATCATATATAAATAAATTTTATCAATCTTGTACATTTACACTTTTATGAGGTGATGTTATAAGTAAATTCATAAATATCTCTTTTTAATCCTCATTTTACTCCATGAATATGTTTGGAAATGAAATTTCAATAGATTAATTTTCTCCTAACCTATGTATCATCAATATTGCACATTTACATTCTTAATTATGAGGTGATGTTATAGGTAAATCCATGAATATCTCCTTTTAATCTTCATTTTACTCCATGAATATGTTTGGAAATGAAATTTCAATAGATTAATTTTCTTGCTATTATATGTTTTACGAAGATATGGTAAGGAATTCTCTCTTGTTCTTTTTAGAAATAATTATATATAGTTTTTTTTTTTCAAAATATATTAAAAAATTATATGAGAAAAATTATTAATTCATCAATGTGTGTGTGTGTGTGTTGTGAGGAATAATTTCATAGTTCAACTTAATGGTTTATTATATAATCATGTGATCATCACCAATGATATATCTTAAAAAGCAACTGAAAATCCATGTGTACAAAATCGATGTATACTCTATAGAGTGGTTCTCATATCACTATGTAAATTGTTGTATGCTACTTCAACAAAATTATAAGATAAATTGTAATACACATCATATATGCACCATAACAATTGGTGCAGGGTAAAACCCGCCTGCCACACCTTTGTACTCGATCGAATTTTCTCTGTCAACTCTCCTAGCTGTGGGAGTTTCTTCCAAGGATCATAATACCCCCAAGGCCTATTCCATGCCTTCTCGCATGCGGAACTTCTTCACTTGATGGTTATAAACCATACTATAAGTCCCCACGTTATATGGCCTAATCCCCATCATACCTATCAACATTCAACCTCTCTTTACACACCCTGAATATAATGAATAGCCTACTCTCATTAATTTATACCCCAATAAATAGAAGCCACTTAGGAATTAAACCCCAAAACCTTGGGCTCACTCATTTTACATATTCGAATTGATATTCGAATGTATCAACTACTCGACCCTCTCATATTTCAACCGTGATGTTTAATGTATGTCGACCTTGTAAATTCGAACTCTGTCACTTGGTTTCAACCAAATGCACGGCCATTCACATAATTATACAGTCCTCCTTATTATAATCTCCGCCAATCGTCAAAGATCGTAACAAATCTCGACTTTGGTCCATAACTCAATGGTCATACATAAACCATTCTTGGCTCCACAATAATTTACCTCTCAATCCAACGGTCGATGGAGCATCACGCTGGTTTGGAGGATCCAACGGAAACAACGAAATCTTGCCTAATGAACACGCCCAAGGGTTAATCTGCGTTGATAATGGTTTTATAATTTCGCCCTCGGCCACGTGTCTCACGGAGACATATGCCACGTCCTTTTCACCAATTCTGGTTACCACGTCCAAACTTGCGCGATATCGCCAATTTTCCAAACGGTGGTTTTACTATGCACTTCAGTCATGGTTCCGCCTCTTATCTTCTAGGTTCCGTCGAGCTTTCTTTTATTGTACTCCGCCTCCGCTCCTTTGACTCACATCTTCCTATACTAGTTTTTTTTCTTCAATTAAGGACTCGCACTCCATGAGGTTCCTTCACACGCCAGTTCTATGTACGTGGTAGCACCGATCAAACCTTGAATTGAAGGCTCGAGCACAATTCTCTATTAGACTGTTGAGAGATCCATAATTTGGACCTGTGGACCCTCTCTACCATGGAATTTCCCACTGTATTACATGAGTCTCGAACACAACATTGCCATACCACTGTACAATGCCACACCATCCACTGTCATGGCGCTTAACATGGGTTATCACACAACTTTATTCATCCAGAAATTCTTACACCGAGTTAAAATAATATCCAATGGGTTCGGGAAAGGCTAGAACCTCTCGCACAGAGGCTAGTAATTCAGGAAAGGACTCGGTTCCTCTTTCAACGTAAAGGAACCCATTAAACCACAATTTTCGAGTATGTATTCCAGACTAGTATACAGTTGATTATCGGGACACAGAAACCATTCATGCCATAATTAACTCGACAAATGCACAATACCATTGAAATAATTCTACATTTATGCAGTGAAGTACTTACAACTTTGGCTTGACCAGATCTTCGAATTACTTGGCCCTTATCCTCTACTCTTTCTCTACGATAGTCCTACGTAGCCTATGCGGTTCTCTATGCAGTTCTGCCTTATTATGCCTATAAGGCTAATAATCACAAACTATTATGATAATTTAAAAATATAGAACTTAGGCTGAACATAGTTACAAAGATACCAAGAAAAGAAGAGTGCATGTGCATGATAACCTCTTTCTTGACAACCTATGAATGCCATTCTCAATGAAGACTCAAGACTCAACTGGATTGGATTGTGTATCAAAATAGTAGGAATGAATCAAAGTTCAATGAATGAATAACTTGATTGGGAAAATGTATAGGGAAAGGTAACTTGACTATCAATCTACTAAACCTCACTTCCATGATTAAAAAAACACCCCCACCTTCTCAGTGGTCCCATCATGGTCCACCTATTGAAAAACAACCAACAAATATTATTTTTTTTATATTTTTGCATGGCCATTGGACAATGATTTACTATGGTTTTCCTACTGAATTCAAATGGATGATTATTCAAAAATATTGAGAATTATTTTAGTCTCAAGGCATAGCCAAGAGTCTTACTGGATAATTATAGATTACCTCTCCATTGGATGATTGTACATTTTTCATCTACTTTTTCATGTGAGTTTTAGTTGATGCTACATCTTTGCCTTCTATTTCTTTAGTGAAGCTAAGAGTTAACTTTGATCTTACATTAATAACTATACTTTCATGAATATCCATGCTTTTATACTTCCCCACTGTGGTCAATGTTGATGTATGGCCTTGGCCCATTGATCTTACAATTAACTCACTATTCATATTCAATTTTCTCCAGTTCATCCCAATAAAATAAGGAAAATAGAAAATGAAGTCTTGATTTTTCTTTCCAGTGCTCCTACATAATACAAATACTCTTAAAAACCAATTAATATATAAATTGTCATCATTCATGCTAAAATCAGTTTGAATTTTTTTAATGAATCTGCTTACAATTAATAGATTACATTTCTCACAGAATAAGAGATAATTTAAAACTATGATTTCACAATAATAAATTACCCTAGCAGTTCAAAATTCGAGCATACCTTATGAAATTAAAATATGGCAGGTTAATGAGCCAATCTAGTTTCCTCAGAGCCAATCTTGAGCTCGACCTCAGTCTGAATGCCTTGAGAGTGTGAGTGTAAGGAGCTAGACTCCTAAAGATTTTATTTTGTGCTTGTGTAATTCACTGTTTGACCATCAAGCCAAGCCACCAACTATATTAACACTACTTCATGTTAGGAAGATTGGTATTCTAATTTTTTAGTGCTATAGTCGTACTTTTTCACTGCTTCACTAATCACAACCTTGGAAGTTTGCAGAGCAACGAGCTTTATTCTTTCTTTGGTGTTTTATGTAAAAGAAAGGATTTGTGAAATTTTTGTAATAGGAAGGGGAAAACCAAATTGATTCTAATTTTAAAATATCAATAATGATAAGTGGTAATTCCTTTATTACATTTTTAATTTTGAGTGAGCCGAAAAAGTAACTTTCCTTACTTTTTGAGTACAACCTTGCAATTGCAAAGAGGACTAGTGTTGCAAAATTATTGGTAAGTGGAAATTAAAGGGCGTAAGAACATTTTTGAAATAAATTCAAACGTCAAAATCAAGTCTTCTATCCTTCCTAGCACGTCACGAAAAATGGGAATCCACAAATTTTAGTCATCAAATGCATGCAAAATGCCTTATGACGGGCAAAATGGAGGATTGGTCCTATGCTGCTACATGAGTTACGGTTTCATGTGGCAGCAGGGAACCTTGTATAGTTTTTCAAGGATAGGAAAGGAGAATATTGTCAGTTAATCATCACATGAAACTTCATCACCATTTGAAAATTGTGTCCTAATTTTAAACAATAATACTACCCAACTATTTCATTATTTAATTTAGATTGTGTAATACAAAAAAATATCCTAGATAATCTAAATAATGTAAGCACTTTTGAAAAAAATTAGTGGGGAGAACCTTCAATTACATTTATTTTGAATATCCACTTGCATTTTAAGCCATTTTAATTAGTCTTTCATGGCTATTCTAGTAAAAATTTCAACCTCTTGTAGAAATTTTTTTGTCACTTGTATTAGAAATACAAAAATCAAATGCGCGCTATATAAAAATGATTTTATTAAAAACTACATTAACGTCTGATATCACGCGCGCATTCGCCCTCAGCTTTTGTAGAATAGCATTCGCCCTCAGCATTCGCCCTCAGCTCTTGCAGAACAACATTTTCCCTCAGCATTCACCCTCATCTCTTGCATAACAACATTTTCCCTCAGCATTCACCCTCAGCTCTTGCAGAACAGCACTCGCCCCCAGCATTCGCCCTCAGCTCTTGCAGAACAGCATTCGCCCTCA
Organism: Pinus albicaulis; assembly: GCA_034641835.2. Taxonomy (NCBI): domain Eukaryota; kingdom Viridiplantae; phylum Streptophyta; class Pinopsida; order Pinales; family Pinaceae; genus Pinus; species Pinus albicaulis. The sequence goes on from MU968359.1 coordinate 28,541,306, forward strand.
GCATTCACCCTCAGCTCTTGCAGAACAACATTCACCCTCAGCTCTTGCATAATGTTAAGTTCTTACTATAGGCCCTTCCTCCTATAGTAGGGTTGACTCTATTTGGGTTTTTTTGGTCAATTCCATTGGATTGTGTTAGGCTATAGGGTTCTCTCTAGATGTCTTCCAATGTTATTTTGAATGAGTTTCAAAGAGGATGTGTAATATGTGTTTGTGCTTTCATGAATTTGACTCCACCAGTTTCATGAATTTTAAGCTATGGATTTTAGTTCGAAAAACTCATCCATCTTAACACCCAGTAATGAATTTCCCTTAGTCTGATCTATATTAAAGGTGAAGTGAAAAGTGGTAGAGAATGGGAGATCGAAAGTCATCAACTTTATCACAAGGGTAGTACTCCAGGTCGAAAGTGATGAGCTTTAGTTCTCCAGATTTGGGGATTTTCTGATATTTGGGGATTTTCTGATGACATACAAAAGGTCACATCCATACAACCATATCAAGGTCAATGTTGAGATCATTCTCATATAGATATAGGTCACTGATATATAGGGTTAATATCATCATCACTATCCATGGAAATCGAATGGTTACAAAATCTTTGATTGTGGTTGGCTCATTTATAATTATTACCCATTTACAGTAGAGCACAGAAACACTAAATATGGCCCGAGCAGAGCCTTTACAACATGCAATGGAATTGCAGCTACTTCATCAATAACCAATAGCTCCACTTGAGAAAACTTTTCATAATCTTGGGACTGGATATACTGCAGAGAAAAATATTTTAGTTATCATTCATGCTCCAATATTAATATAATTTTTACATTGAACTGAAGAAAGGGAAACAAGAAAATGCTAGCCATCATATAATGCTTTGACATAATAGTTTTGAGTGACATACTTGAAAAAAGAACTCATCTATTGATATTTATAATCATTTGAGTTATTCAAGTTAAACACAATGTCAAGAATCAAGATTCAATACCCTCTATTATCTTCATCACCCAATACAAGATTTAAATTTTTCCCAAAGAAACGCTTATTAAATTGGCAACCATTGTTTCTCCCTGCTTTAAAAACCCTACATTTAAATGAAAACAAGCATTGCATTTCAACTACAAAAATATATTAGTGTTCAAGTGTACATGTGTGCATCACTTGTGTAGGGTATTCCTTTTCCACTTTCACATTATCCAAGAATGTGTGCAGTATAGTTCATATTTTTTGTGATTTAGATTATCTTGAAAAGGAAAGGTAAATTATTTCCCATGGAAAAAGAAGGTTTTCCCTTTTTACTACTGGAAATGGTACAACAAAGTTCCATTTCTACCTGAAACTCCTATGAAATAGGAACCAAATAAAGGCCATGTCCTCAACGGACATCATTTGGCTTTGAAAATGGCCATTGCACCGCGTTGTTTCTTATATTACATCACGATAGTTTCTTAGGTCATTTCTTGTTTCTTGAGATGAAAAACAACCAAAGAAATCGTGAAGATCCTTTCAAGAAATAAATGACCATTTCTCAATCATATCTCAACTATTTTTTATTTTATTCGGTGGTTGCTTACTTTGAGAGAAATTTGACACTTTTATAAGGAATATAACATAAAAACACAAAATGGGAAGGAATTGATGAGGTAGATGACCTTTAGTTGTTGTCAATTAAGAATTGATAATACACGATGCATGTTCTGTACTACAAACTAGATTCCTTCCTGGAGTTAGGACACAAATTATTGAATCAAAGTTGTAGTTTCTAACTTCTTGTATTGGTTCATCAATCTTGAAATTCAGACATTGCATGTCTTCATTGCTTCATGTTTGAATAATTTGCATCATATCGTACAATAGGAAATTAGGAATTTTGATTATTATTACTTTATGGATCTATTAAGTTACTTTTAAGTTTTCATGGTTTAGTGTGAAATTATTCTAGTGTGCCCCTAGGCCCAGGTGAAGGAATGCCAAGGACTGAGAACCCTAGTTTTTAAATGGTATTGTTTCTTATACGCAAAAACCCCTCAACATCACTTCTTATTAGTTCTTAACAATAGTGTTGTAAACAATTTGAGAATTGATATAGCAAAATCTCGCACTTCTCAAGATAAAGTCTTAAAGCTAAAGTGTGATACCATGTGTAATTCAATAGCCCCATTGTCACCTCACCAACCTCTTTTCACTTCGGGCTAGCTCTCCTCCAACTCAAGGGGGGTTATCCCTAGTAGATGTTAGGGATCTAATGGCCTAACCAAACCAAGTCAAGAGCCCTATAAATCTCTATGTTTACTACTATCAATCAAAATATTGAACAATAGGGTCAGACATGCATCCTGAAGATAAAATTGCCAGGGTATTTTTGGGTAATTTCAAAGGGAAAGTCCCCAAACACATATAATCAAGGAATTATAACGTGATTTCAAACATTAAATATCAAAAAAATCATTTAAAGGATATTTAAAGGAAAAAGGTGATGGAAGATAGAAAGTGCCTTACTTAAATGCTCTAAGGATTTTTCAATAGTTGCTCCAAAAGCTTCACTTCAAGGCCCTTTAAGATCGTCTCCAACAATGCTATACCATCAGCTTCAACAATGTTGCTCCAAAAATGTCCTCAAGGTCTTCACAACAAGTTTACTAGAAGTTGCTCTAACAATATATTCAATAAGGTCTTCATTGTCAACTCATCTCTTGTTTAAGTGCCTTAACGTGCAATGACATGTTTCCAGGACTGAATTCAATGCAAGGCATATTTGAAACTCTAACTCTGTCTTTTGGTGTCTTATTAGAAATTATTTAAGTTTTCACTTTGTGTTTTCAAGTTAGATATTGTTTTCAATTTTTTACATTTATAATTTTATTGCAATGTGGAAAACTGATTAGGGCAGTACAGGAACAACCCTGAGACGGGATGATCGTGGAAAGAGGCCAACGAAAGAACATGTAAAGTGCCAGCATTGCTCTATCTTCAGGTATTTTAGTTATTTACATAATTGAAATAATATTAATTTTGTTCAAATATGCAGACACCTAGCCATGGTACACCTGATGATTCCCTCTATGAGGAAGAGCTTTCTTCATCCCTATCTCCAGTGCTCTTGTTGCGAAAAAAGGCACGAAATGCAAGGTCGGAATTTGATACTTTGATAGACACGCCTCAAACACCTGAAATAGAAGAGAGGATAAAACAACTTATGACCCAGCTAGAAACATATCAGGTAATAATAAAAATTCAAAAGGATATTTTTTTTGTTCTGCATGAGATGAATTGTGATAGTTTAATTTTTAAATTTTACATTGACTAAACTAACAAAAAGTTATTTTGTATGTAGCTTTTTCTTACACTTGTTGAACCCGGTGTTGGTGGTAGTGGGACACAAGGGCAAGAGATTGCCTAGAAACCCTCTCATACACCTTCTACTCCTTTAAGTGCTAGCCAAGAAACACACATTGCCCAAGTAGACACCCAACCAACCATTGAACGTGTTGGCAGTGATGAGGCTGATATGGCCAACTAAATTATTGCGTTTCCTGGAGCTACACGTGTTAGCTCCATAAGGACCATTAATGGCACATTGTTGGTGAACGATGAAGGTGTCCCTATAAATCATGTACAACTCCCAGGTAAATTTTAATATTTTAACTATTTCATGTACTCTATCTAAAACATATTTATCATGATTTTTATTTTTAAATTAATGATAATATCTTTTTTTCTGTGTAGGAAACAATGAGTTCTATAGGTTTTTGGAGAGCCATGCATTGGTAATTTTTGGCCCAACCATACGCACAAGGTGGAATTCCTAGAATTCTAACCTGAAAAAGGAACTTCTAGATTATCTAGAAGCCCTTTTTGGGGTCGGCACATTTGACAGAACAACGGTGGCTCGGGTGGCTGACAAATATTTGAAATATATCAGGGACACCTATAGGACTCAATTGAAATTTAACCCTAGATATGAGTGTCCTCTCACAGTTACAGAGAGTGATTGGAGAGCACTCATCCATGACATAAAAGTGAAAAGGGCAAAGAAAGAAGGAAAAATGCCAACTAGACCCGCAAGGTAAATTACAACTTTAATTCAATAGCTTTAATTTTCTCTATGTCTAAAATAAAAGTGTGCTACATCATATCTGACTTCAATATTTTGATGATAGGTTGCTTGACACCTCGAAGGCAACCAAAGCTAGGATTGAAAAAAATGGCCATCACAAGCTAGGCCAGGGCGGCTACTTGAAATTAGCCGCAAGAATTGTAATTAAGTAGCTAAACATCTTATAATTAATTGTATCGCCTTCCAACATTTTTGTAATCCTATCAAATATGATTAAAAATACATAATAATATGTAATGTAGGGTGATGAATTCGGAACAAAAACTACAGAGGAAGATAAAAATATCAGTTTCCATTTCGGCTATCAAGGTGTAGTTGAATGTTGCAGAAGCTTGGGGCAGGTCCCAAGATCCAGAATGCGTGATAAGGTAAAACATTAACCTTTCAATATGTTTTTTTCCATCCATAAATTTAATGTCTAACAACTTTTTTTAAATAAGGAGATCAACACTACCGACGAGGCAAATAACCCAGTTTTAGAGCCAGATGTAGATGTTCTTCACGTGCAACCTGATCATTGTAGTGGGGACAATGCTACTATCAATGAGGGCCGTGATGGTAATTAATTTCCACTTATAATTTTTTCTAATTATACCTTGATGGTTTTCCTTATAACGTTTTTTTTTTAAATGATAGAGAGTGTTTCCCTTGAGGATCTTACCACCAGAGAGGAAGACAGGGCAACAGTCCCAACGGCGACAACTAGTGCAACAGGTAAATAATCTCATTGCAATTTTTTTTATTAATATTACCGAACTAGTTCAATGATATTTAAAAACTGACAATTAAAATTTAATATTATCTTTTTTTGTAGGCGATGCCCCATCACTGGATGAGACTAGACATCGTGACTACGCAACTAGGTCAGCAGTGAGGGTCGAAAGGCATGAAACAGGAGCAGCGAATGATGATATTGATGATGTAATTAGGAGCTTTAAAAATATAAAGAAGAAAAAGAAAATTTGATAATGTAAAATATTGTATTATTATAAGACAAACATTACCATACTTGGAACATTTTTTGCGTTATATAAAAAACTCATTTATCATACTATTTTTATGTCAAGCATTAATTTCAATGTTTCCTTGCGTACTTTTTATTGAATTTTTTTTTTATTAGTTATTGAATATTTTTTTTATGCTCATGAAAGTAAAAAATGAAATATAGATTGGGTATTGGGGAATTGAGAGTGATGTGAAGGGGGGGGGGGAGGGGCCATAAGAGCTTCCACCTTCACGTGGTTGGCCCTGTTTAGTAGAGAATAATTTATTGGAGCGATTTAATCTTGGAACAAACCTCCCTCGATCCAGCGTAGCAACAAAAAAGTCACTGTTGACTTAGTTGCTACTCTTTTAGATCGTGGGAGGCTTGTTCCAAGTTCATGCGACTCCAATAAATTGTTCTTGAAATGAAGAGGAGCTTATTCAAGTATGTTTTGACATTTTCAACATATGTTCTAACATTATCATAAGAATGCATCTTAGAGTAAAAAATACTACATCAATTACTTGTATTTATTGTATAGATAAAGATGGATTTTGATTGACTTGGCAGTGCAGGTACAAATCCTCTTGCATCATGAGCAATACAACTTGTCAACCAGGGTCATGTCCAGGATATTTTTGCTTGTGCGCTTGACCAGGTTTGTAATGTCACATTTTGTAAGTTCCTTTACAATTCATAATTCAATATTAAGCTTGTTCATGATTATTATCTAGGTTTTTTGTATGTGTTTTTTCATCTATTTGATTGTAAGCAACTCTGCATGTTTCTTGTTGTTCACTATGATTTCTCCCATTACCACTCCCAAGATGAATCTGACATTATTGTTACATAGGTTACTTTATTGTTACTATGATTTCTCCATTTACGATCTCATAGGTTACATCATGTAAAGTTGTCAATCTCAGGTTGGTGATGAGCTTTAGTTCTCCAGATTTGGGGCTTTTCTGATATTTTCTCCCTCATGTCATTCCTGCATCACCTCGTTGTTTGAGCATGTCGATTGTCTACCACTTGTACCAATTGGAAAATGTCAATCTCTGAGTGGTGCCACATTTCACCTATTTTCGGCCCACTTGATCACCTGAAAAACTCAAATCCACACACCATGTGTCTTTATCATGGAGTGCCACATGTCCTAGATATTTAGGCCGATAGGCATTCTGTTATGAAAGAGATCATTTTTTTTTTCGTCAACATTTCTTATCTAGGCATGACACCTGTTACTTGTTTAATCTGACAGTCACAGTCTCTCGGGTTACCTTCTAGGTTTGACATACCACTGGTTTCTGGTATATTTCCATGGAATCGGTCTAAAAATACCAGCAACAATCCACACACCTACAACCGTCGACAGACCTGTCGTTTTAGTAACTGCATTTCCACAACTTCCAATACACCTGTCATTTTAGTTGCTTCATTTCGGCAACTGCCAATACACCTGTCATTTCATTCTCCTGGACTCTGTGTATGCATATTTTTCATATAATTTTATCACGAAGTTGGATGCAGTGCTTTGACATGCCTTTGAATATTTTTGCAGGTTAGAAGACATTTCAGGCCAAAGCTATTGAATAGGCTTGATGAGATAGTTGTAATTGATCCTCTTTCTCGTGATGAGCTCAGAAAATTTGCTAGATTACATATGAAAGATGTAGCGATTCGTCTTGCAGAGAGAGGTGTTGCTTTAGGGGTTACAGATGCTACTCTGGATCTTGTTCTTCAGGAAGCCTATGATCCTGTAAGTACTCACTTTGTTTTTATTTCTTTGTTATTCAAAGTATATCTTGCTAGGGGATGTGCCCGTTATGGTTTTTTATGAGACCGTTGTCAATTTCATCACCGTCCCTCATAATATGTTTGATTGTGTTTATAAATAATAAAAAATTATTACACCAAAAATAAACAATTAACTATACTATGAGTAATATAATATCTTGAAATAATTCTCATTATAATTTCATAACTTCTACTCTCACTTGGTGGTGTCTATTTCACTAAGTGTGTCTTCTTTAAAATTATAGTTACAGTAGACAATGAACAATCAAATGCACTGTGAGTAATATCTTTTAATAATTCTTATTATAATTTCCTCACCTCTACTCTCACTAGGTGTCTATATCACTAGGTGTATCTATTTTAAAATTATAGTTTCAATGGTAGATAAATTGTTATCTTAAAATTATAGCTTTGATGGTGATACCTTGTGATTGATAATGTAGTTTGAAGCAGCTTTGGCTTTGACTAATATAGTCTCAGGAGCCTCTGAGAATACAAAGTTTGTGATTGATTATGGGGCACTGCTTATATTTGTGGAACTTCTTACCTCTGGGAATGATAATGTTCGAGAATAGGTAGCATGTTTATTTTAGAGGCATAAAATGATTCTTCCCAACTATCTTTATATGTCTGTAATTTTGGAATTTGATTTAAAAAACTAGTACCCAACTTTGAGTTCAACTGGTGTTCGTGTAAGGCTATTTGGGCTTTGGGAAATATTGCTGGAGACTCTGCAACATTTAGGGATCTTTCCCTCAGTCATGGAGCTCTGAGGCAGGTGCTTTCCCAGTTGAATGCTACTGCCAGAATTTCAATGATAAGAAATGCTACATGGGCTTTGTCAAATTTTTTCCATGGTAAACCCCAACCATTATTCGAACAGGTAAGTAAAATACATTTTCTGCCTCTTCTTCTTAGTTTGCAGATACTGTGGATTTTTTTTATAGATCTTGGTGCTTGGTAGATTTGGACTCTGTCATCAGGTTTTAGAAAATGCTCAGAAATTTGGGTTTCACAAGGGGATTACCCTTGCTTGCAATTATCGATTATCAATCACATTCAAAAAAAGTCTTTCATAGCATTGCTGAGCTCTTTGTAGGTGAATTTCCGAGGCAATTTCACAATATCTGAACTAAATTTGTCTGTTCTTTTCAATGCTCTGCGCTTGTAACAGAACCAGACAAACAATCTAGTGGCCAATGCAACAACAACAACACCTCCTATTGCAATGCCTACAATTCACCCTCTCTGTACGCATGAATGACTATGGCACCCTCTTTTGTGAACAGGTACTGGTTTCCATTAGGATCGTGGAATTCAACATCCAAAATAGTATCAAATTCCACTGCAATAGTATTCCCCGGCGAGGGAAACAGTTCATTGAGACCTTTTGGACTCATCACCCCCAAATAGCCTCTAGGGCTACCCAGAGTGTGATCATTTGGAGCAATAAAAAATGTTGATCTATCCCCAATTGAAACAAGAACAAGACCCACATTGGTTACAAAAAACGAGAAACACGTTTTGAAAGAAGAAGAAACTTTTGTATTAGGGTCCAGAAATCTAACTAGTCTATTGTACAATGCCCTACCTGCACTTCAAATTGGTACTCCCAACTCCATGCTAAGGCTCACTGTGCCATTCTTCAGATGAGCATCTTAACTTGAAGTTTGAATCCAAAAAACCAAAGTGCCCTGTTCTATGCCCAAGACCTCTATTACAACGAGTAGATTTCTGAGCGAAATACTTCACAACAGGAAGCAAAAGAAACATCACAAAATTGCTCGTTTTAGACCGATAATTTTTTGTGCGAAAATTCAACTGCGGACAGTAAAAACATAATATCAAACACAACCAATCCACAATGTAATTTGAACATGAGGATTTATAACCAGAGAAAACACTCTCCAGGTTAAAAGAATTCTAGAATGGCTTCAAGATTCTACTAATGAGCGCTTACAACACCATAGCAATTACTGTCACAATGAAATCTGCTGGAAGAAAAGCCCTTGTACAGTTTCTACATTTCCACAGTGGAAGCAAGAATCTTGCTATCTCTCATGATCTGGTTCTGTGGTTAGATCCTTTGCTATGGATTTCTTGTTCTGCTAAACATGAATCTATCTTAGCTTTGGTTCTGGTTCTCATTTAGGATCGTGGCTATATGATCTTGCTGTGGATTTGACTATACAAACTTGTTCAATAGGAAAATGTTGACTCTGCTATATATAGGAGCTTCAATAGGTGCTCTCAAACTGCTCTACTATAGTAGTTGCACTCTCAATGGACTTCTACAGCAATTGGCACCATAAATCTGCTTTGTTACAATGATGGCTCACGTCAAAAAACTGTGCTACAACATTGGCACCATGATTCTTCTCTCTGCTTCATCAAATGGTTGGCACCATCAACTGACTTTGCGCTCCTCGGGGTGATGATAGTGGCAAACACTTTTTTGGGCAGCTTTGTCTTGTCTCTGATTCAAGGCAGAACTATGTTGGCCTTGTTTTTTTAGTCCTTGGAACTTAGTTCTCTCATATTTTCCATCCTATCCCCAGTTTTATACCGAGAAAGACATAACTTCACGATATCAAAATTGACTATTTTTGGCCATTTATCTTTAGTAATGGTACAAATTTAATTTGGTGCATTCGTATAGTATCTGAAGAGCACTCTCAAGCTATTATTCAGTATTTTAGCGTAACTACTACATTTAACTTCCATGCTCTAATATTTATATCAACCATAAGCATTCTTAAGGTAGTTCCACATTTGTGAAGCAGAAGGAATGCTTCTGACAGCTTCTTATCATAGTGGTACAATTCTGTTCACAATTTATCTTTTATAAACCTTCAATTTTCCAAACGTAGTAGAGACTACAGTTTACATCTCAAATTTTGGACAAATATGTTTAGTATTCTACAGAAAATGCATTAAGAATACAGTGATGTGTCTACTAAGAACAAATAATTGTTGTACTGAGTCATATAAACATCTTTACATCCTCGTTTTATATTCCTTTTCTATTTTCGCAAAGTTTCCTATGCTACGGAAAATGTAGTTATATTAATTTTTTTCCATCGATATATGGATTGGATGTAATTAGATGTAAACCCTTGCTACAGTGGTTATTCGAATGGGTTAGAATGTGCATTGTTATTTTTTTCTTTTGAAATACATGCATTACCACTACACGAGATCTTTGCATTAATTTTGAAATGTTGAGATCTTTGCATTGATGTTGCCTCTGCGTGGTGGTATCTCTGAGATTGAGCTGATCCAAAGGCAATGGATGTGCTTCAATGGTCGATTACTCTTTGATAGTACTGTAATCCAAATCCTCTAGCATGCAAAAAGGTGTCACAACAATTATATCTAGGATTGATCGTTTTTTTCTCACCTTCACTTTAGGCTTGGAAAAATTTGTTCCAGATTTTTTAGCATTTGACTCACCTAATAGACAGTGATCTATGTGGGAATTTAAGGCTATATTGGATGTAGATGAGAAATATCTACAAAAAGGACAAACCTTTGGTACCATGGCCTCTGGAAGAGGTCCCAGATTCCCAAATTCTTTGTTCTTCCTAGGATCTACCTTTCTCTTCTCCAAAGTTTGGATCTGCTTGTAGGCTCCTGCCTCTTCTACACTGCTTGAATTGGAGCACCTCCATTATGATATCAAATCATCCGCCACTATGAAATGACACAGGTCGCAGATGCTTTGATAGACTTGCCTTTTGGGCACTTCACCGCAAACCAAGTTTTAAAATGTCACAACCCACTTGATATTTATCCCTAGAAAAAGTGTCACATGTGAAGATCAGGCTTTTGATGAAGTGAATAACTTGGTAAAGAGAATTTTTTATTACTTATGTATTCGGCCCAACAATATAGATTTTGATGCACTATCATTTTTAACCATGTGCTGAAAAACATACAAAAAACTATGTTTTTAGTGAAATTTTAGTTCACAGGAATCAATGCCAGTCAAAATATAGACCTTGTTCCCAGCTTACTGGTAAAAGGTGGTACTCATATTTCATGCAAGTAATGGAATGCCTTTTTCATTGTTTTATCTCGTCTTATTTGAACTTCCAAGTCTAGCATCAATGATTGTGTTATGCTTCAGAAAAATAGTATTATACTTTAGAGAAGTGTATCTACTTCTTATTATACTTCTTAACTTCCAAGTCTAGCATCAATGATTATTTTATGCTTCACACATAGTCTAGTTTTCATTATACTCCTTGAAACATTTTTATTAGTTGAATGAGACAAACTTAAAAGGAGTAAGCTAATATATTAGCAAAAGGATTTCTGTCACAAATCTAAGATTCTTATAGGAATTCAATGGAGATTTCAGGCATCACCTGAGTAATCTTAAGTGTCTGCAAATTTTGACATCCAGAGAGAATTTTTTTACAAAATTAGGCAGCTCCTACTTGAAAACATGTTGATGTTGATGTGTAGCAATCTCATTCATTTATAGACATGTGTTGGAATATTTGAAAATTCCAGAATAACAATGGAGAGAGTAATACTCTCCTCTTCTAACACAGAGAAAATAATGAAATTTCTTCATTGGAAACAGAGTTCAACACTTTGAAAAATTTCTATTCCTTAAAAAAAAAACTATTACAAATTCTTCCTCACTGAGAGGGATTACAAAATGTGATTACTGCAAAACGCAGTGCACTCAAAATTATTCTCTGTCTCTAAAACTACGCACTGTTGTGCTCTTCAAAGCACTTACACTGCTATTATGTGTAATAATAAACTTTACAACTACATTCCAAAATAGGCTCAAAGCCATTTTCTTTTATATGCAACGCATATATTAAAAACATAAAAAAAACTATGAAAATAACAAATCTATTAAAATGCTACTGGGGTCCACAATTTATAAATGTTTTAATATATATATGAAATATATATATAAAACATATATACGTCACATTTAAAACAAAATATTACCAAAACCAGTGTGGAACCTTAACAAACAATAAAACTATTCCACCACGTGTTATATAAAACATATAAAAAAACCTTTGTCAAAACTTCAAATGAACCCTTTAGCCGTGGAGCCCGCTAGACTTCAAACGACGATAAACCATAATTCAAACCAAATTCGCATTCCAAAATAGCCTGTTGACGTCGGCCAATTTTGTGACGTGAAAACCAAATTAATTCCGCCCTAATATTTTTTGGGTCCGAATTTGGGCTAGCGTACAGAGAGAGAGTTGTGACGCGAATTTCTTATCAAATTCGCCCTAATATTTTTCGGGTCCGGATTTCCACTGCGTGAGCGGCCCAAAAAAATATCCACTCCAATCAATTTATGCCACGTGTCCTCCTCTAGCTTGTCGTGGTGCAGGACCACCAAAATTTAAACAAAACCCGCACTTCAATCAAAAGTTGCCCTATTTCTATTTTAAACCTGTTTTTGAAATACAGAGCCATGTACTCTGTTTTCTGTTTTAACCCTCTGTTTTCAATGTGTAGGACTAGTTGTTGTTTTTAAACCTTGACTTTGACTGTTCGAACATTTTGGCAAGAAGCTTGGTGAAAGAACTTCTTCAGACAAATATAGAAGGCGGCTCTCAGTACAGAGGTAGGTGAAATTAATATTTCAACAGTTGAGTCTTAACATATATTAGTAAGGAGTATTATAGTAGTTCACACCTATAATACTCACAAAGGGAACTCAGACAAACCATCATCTCTCCAAAACAATGACTAAGATTTTCACAATTGGTTTCTTCAGATTTATTGATGCCACAATACCATGTCTCTTTTAGATTACTTCAAATTCACCGAATGATTTCAAGAGATTGTCATTATGAATTAGTCAAAACAGGTTTCATCATACGACAAGGATTTATATGCATTGGATTTGGATAGTTTAACTACCACTTCGCACATTTCAAGGAGTTTATATGCCAAGAACTACTGAACTTTTAATCAGGCTGTTGGAAAATTTTGTTTCATATTTTGACATTATTAATGCCAACCCTGACTTGCGACTCTTCGAAATGAAGATTCAAATAGTTGAGTAATGTGGTTATTAAGGGACAAGAGTCAGATTATACATGTATCAAGGTAGGCTTGATCCAGATGAACTCCACCCGCAGATTACAGATGTCTATCAACACTTGTATCCTTCAATAGTGTATTTTGCAATACCATCTCATTCAGTCTTTTGGTGTTCAAGAGTTAAGATCAATAAAAATGCATGAATATTTCTCGGATTGCTTATATTGTCAAATCATCAACTCTAAACCTTTGAACACCATGAAAAAAAAATTGAGCACCTTGTCACTGGATTAAAATTTCTCACATGGCTACATTGTGTATAAGCTTCTCTTACCCCAAACATCTCCCACAATCCCCCACAAATAGAAAACAATGGAAATGGTTTTCATCCCTCTTATTTGACAATTTCTAAGCTAAATTTATGGAATTGTTCTAGTTACCATAAATATATCTTGGTTGATGGGGTAAAAACCCACAGTCCTGGTTCTTCTCTCATTTTCAAACCTCAAGCCGTGTATAGATGCCTTCAAAATTCATTCCCAAATTCAATTATGGGTAAATTTACAATACTAATGCGGAAGCACTTTTCAATAGTTAACTAGTTACAAACCCAACCAACCTATAAATTCAATCTAAACACTACAAAGAGAACTGCATATAGCTGCCTAGGGAAGAGGAGGCCATTGTATCAAAGATCTGGCCGAGGACCAAGAGACTGTAAGAAATTTCATTTATATAAGGAATCTATTAGTATTATATGTGCGTTGATTGAGTAAGTTTTCTATGTGTGAATATATGTACGCATCCTGGTGAAAGATAATTTAAATCCCATGGTAATTAAGAAACCTTGTGATGAGGTTATGTGCATATAGACTGGTTGAGTTCTCAGTGGAACACGAGCTAATGACTCAGGACTTATGAGCATTGGTGAATTCCACAGATAACTATGTCAAATAGTTGGGGAATTTCTCTATAATCAGTTGTGTGAACAGAGGGTGAATTAGGTTAATGACATTCCCGTGCGCATATGGTAGAGCAAGGAGATGTTATGATCGAACCTCCGTGAGCTAGGTAAAACCTCGTAATGAGTGTTGTGAATGTGTAGGCAATTGAATGAACCAAGGACCAGTGTATCGATTTGCAGAGTCGATACTAACCTTGTCAAAACCATAAGACATAAACTGTGGCATATGTAATGCATCGTGTCTCCCCGAAATGGTCGTGCCCGAGTTCATTTGGTATGGCCGCGCGAAGGATGAACAACGAGGCAGAGTTCAATGGCAGTAAGGCATTGGTAAGCAGACATAATCTGGAGTAAGAGTAGTCGGAACCTTGAGGACCGCACAGTAAAGACGGGTTTCCGACATATAGCACCGCCTTTGTACGATAAGCGGTATTGCCCATTTGCACATGATCAATGTCATAGGCCGACACGTGGCCTTGAGCGGTTTTTAAAACCCACGCTCATCGTGAGTTAACAATCATGCAACTAACTCGCATGATATCTAGTTGGATCGCTGGATCGTGAAGGCCAGAGTGACGTATTATCCACTGTTGGATGTGGAAAGGCCGCTAGCACTGGGCCCCATGGGTATATATGTCGACTATTGTTGTCCTAACTAAGGTTCAACGGAGGTATGTGCACTTGTTTGCATTGACAAAAGTTTATTCATATTTATGTGTCCAAGCCTCATATGAAGTCCCAGTTATAAAGTGAATGCCATCACTAGAGGTTAGCGGGGTCCGATATTATTATATTATTTTTTATAGTCGAAGCGTTGTGGGGTGGTTTATTATATTAATATTTCACGGTCGAATTATGTTCATAACAATTGGAACGCCCACAATTCATAACAAATATTGGAGATTTACTGTCCTATTTTAAAGTTTCATTTTTTATTTTTTTTAAATTGAACCCGTCGTTGGTATACCGATGCTTTGTAAGCGTCTCTCTTCCGATGCCTTATAAGCGTCGGTCTTCCGACATTTTGAACGATTTCCATTTTCGTCGGTCTTGTGACGTCCGTCGATATTGCGACAGTTCTTCCTGGCATCGGTATTGCGACCTTTTGGAAAGCATCGGTATTGCGATGCTTATGGAAAGTGTCGTTCTTGCGACACTTTTGCAATGCATCGGTCTTGCAACATGTTTGTATGGCGTCGGAATTGCGATAGTTTAGAAACGTCGGAAGAGCAACAATATAAAAATGTCAGAAGAGCGACGTTCAAAATGTCGGACCACATTTCGTCGGAATTGCGACAGTTTACAAACTTCGGAAGAGAAACAGTATAAAAATGTTGGAAGAGCCACGTTCAAAACATCCGACCACATTTTGTCGGAATTGCAAAAGTTTACAAACGTTGGAAGAGCAACGGTTTGGGAAACGTCGGAAGAGCGACACTTCTTTGGAAGCGATGGAAATAGTGTCGGTATTGCGACACTTTGTCAAGGAGTCATAATTGTGATGTGATGGCGAATCACGTTTTGTCCATCCTCGAACTATCGCTCTTGCGATGACTATGTGTCGGAATAGCGATGAAGTGGCCGTCGAAAATTGGGCCAAATTTTCTAGTGTCTTCATTATCACTATCAAGTTGAATGAATTGGGGTTATTTTTTAGTTTTCCTGCCTCCCTTACCTTTCTTATCCTTTTTCATCTTTTCTTTGCCCTTGTCAAGCCTTTGAGTTGATGTAGATGGCAAGGTCCCTTGCCTTTTGGAGGCAGAAAACACTTTCCTTGGCCCTCTCTGGTATGTGCATGATAAAGGTGTGATGGTGTTTCTGTTGGTCTCTTTGTCATGGCTGTGATCATCATTTAGACTATGAGCCTCTTCCCCTTTTTCACTATCACCATGACTAGGACTTCTTTCATCTTTGTTTTCTGCCATGTTATCATTCTCTTTGTCACTAAAGGGCTGATTGTTGTCATGACTATTATGACAGTTGTCATGACAGTCATGACTATTCTCCTCCTTGCTGTGATCTATCTCATTTTCCTCATTGTTGCCTTCAATTTCTGTGTTGTCCTTATTGTCTTCCTCTTTATCCTCTGTTTCTGCATCCTCTATTTTATTGTTGATATCCCCTCCATCAATGCTCATTTCATTTTGATTGTCAACCTCCTCATTTTCCTCACTATCCTCTTCCATATTGTCACTATTTTTCTCACTGTCATGCTCATTTTTTTTCTTCATTCTTTGTTTCTACCCCTTCTTCACTTTCATCATTTCCTTCTCCCTCTTCCTCATCAATTTTTGTCTCTGCCTCATTCTCAGCATTCTGTTCATCTTCTTGATTTATCCCATCATCATCATTCTCCTCATTGTATTCATCATTATTACCCTCACTTTCATTACTTTGTACATTATTGACACCCTCATCCTCTTCATTTGATGCATCAAGAGAAGGGGAAGAAGGGAGGTTTCCTTGTGGTGAGGGCACTCGTGTAGATGAGGAGGGAAAGTTTGGTTGATGAGGAGGTTGTGGGTTTGTGAAGACTGCATGGGCTATGAACACATCCCAAGGTATACTCTGTTGTTCCAACTGATGTAATACCACCATCTTAATCAAGGAATGGTGAAAAAAACTTTTCATTTGTTAGGAGGGACTCCTTCTCCGGACCACAGAAGAAATTTTTTCCATACTTCTATAGAGGTAGTAGGGCAATCTGAGCATCTTAACCCTTGTGAAATGCATGAGGAGTCTAAGATGATAGGAATAAATCCTGGAGTACCTTCCCTCACAAGTGAAGTACTTCATGAAAACTTTCATCAAAGGTGCAAATCTCTGTTTGAGGTGTGAGAAGGGAAAAATAGAGTTGTTGCCTTGTCTATACCTAGTCTTGATAAATGGCTCATAATAATCCTTGTCCAATTTGGCCTTCTTAAACCATTTTTCACCAACAGCAGGCATACCTATAGCATTAGAGATGGTCCCTACTGATATTTAAAAATCCACCCCTGGAAGATTCACCTGTTTGTTGTGGAGGTTGAGGACAAAAACCTTGTAAGATTTGGGTGGTGTTGTACTAGTTTGACCTTCTCACAAAATTTAAAACATCCCATATTCTGGAAACATGAAAGGATCATGGGAGATGAGGTGATAGCAACTATGTTGTGGGGTTCAACTCTGTTCACCTTTCCTCCTTTGTGATTTGGCCTCATAGGCCCTTGACCCCTGTCACTGCTACCACTATATTCTGCCCCTGACATGGTGATGGGAGCTGCTTGTAGACAAAATAGGGTTTGGAGGATAAAGATGAAGATGGTGGTGATTGCAAACTATGTGAAGGAGTGATGTGGAGGCTAGTTTAAGGATTGAGTGCTTTGGAGCCTAAGGGGGTTCACCTTGAATCATGAATTGTGACCACACTAATTTACCCTCCCTCAAATGACACTTAACTTCTTCAAGAAGGCCAAAAAAAAAGGTGAAAAATGCATTTGAGACCTAGGGTTTGCACACCTAGGGTTTAATTACTCATAGTTATCAAGATGAAAAATATTTTAGGCCAGGAGGCAAAGGGCACCTACTAGGTTTAGCTCCTTTATAGGCCTTTGGAGGCAATTTTGGAGGAGTCCCCTTAACCCCTTGCCAAAAAAAATTCAATTTAAGGGGCTTTCTGTGTTAGCGCATCGCCCTGCCTGAACTATTGGGTTGGCCTGTGAGCGCAGTGCCAATAATCATGCCCATGGATTAGCACAACGCCTGGCATGTGCAGGCCCACTATTGGAGTCCTAGGCATGTCAGTCGGGTCTTTGCACAGTGCCCTGGATTTGTGCAACGCCACCCCGTATTAGCACAACGTAGTGTTAATCTGAACAGGGAAAAGGTTGATTAGCGCAGCACCATACCTAGTAAGCGCAACACCAATTATTCGTGCAACGCTAGTAACCCTTTGCCCAAAAATGATAAAAAACTCCATTTTATCTCTTGAAAGATTTCTTCTCTCTTCCAAGTGATAAGTGAGTTTGAAAATGATGACTTAGGTGCTTTTATACCCTTTTGAGAAATAAACCAAATTTTTAAAACCCCATTTTTCTATGTTTTCATTTTGTCATCTTATGGTTTTCACTGATACTCTTTTGCCCTTTGTAGGAGGTGACTTTAAAACACAATAATGGTCTCTTTCTCCTTCAACCATTCCTCTTTGCTGTTTTTTTTTTTTGGGTAGCTGATATGATGGATTTTGGGCTATCTTTGGGCTACTGATGCTTCTAGAACTTGTTTTGTTGATGCCTGTTGGAATTGTATGTTTCACTGTGTTTTAGCCATTTTCATGTTTTCAATCTCTTTCTTAACCTTTTATGCTCTATGTATGATGGAAACTTCTTTATAACCTCTATGTTCTTACCTAGGAGTTTTAAATTGCCTCCTATTTGGTGGGTGACTGAGTAAGTTGCTTCTTTTCTCTCACTGATTTTTCTAGGCATGACAAACCCCTTTTTTGACTAGTGACACATCTTTTTCTTCATAACCATATATGCCATTACTCTTTTCTACTAAGAGACTGACAAAAACATGTCTTATCACTCTTTGAGATCTCTAAGTGTAGGTGATCTTAAAACATGGTTTTTCCCCTCTCACTGATTTTCCAGAGGTATAATAAATCTATCTTGCATAGTGACCATAATCTTTTTATTCATGTTTTTCATTATCTCACTTTGGCCAATTATGATGTGTTGCAGGTTCCTTGACACATTTTTTGGTCTCCTTAATCACTCTTTGGCGTTTGACACATCATTATCTTAACGGTGAACCCATGCTCAGCTTGATTTCTCATTTTGACACTTAACCTTATGCTTTCATTCCTTTCATCACTTTGAGGGCATTTGACTGCACTTGAAGGCTTGGTCTCCCTCACACTGATACTCTTTGCAATTTCTTTCCCTTGGATGTAGTGACACACTGTTGCCTTAGAAAACCTTGGAGGTTATCTTTTGACATCATTCTTCAAAAATTTTCTTGCTGTCATCATGGATACCCACAGTCTTCATTTCACCTACTTTTCCCATCCTCCCAAATTTTAGGTTTTAGGGTTGTTATAGACAAATAATTAGTGTTGTCTTCTAAGTTCTCTATATCCCTTTCAAGTCATTCATTTCTGTTCAGTTCACCTCACCCTTTTCCCCTTTTCACTTCTAATTTCTAAAAATATTTAATGTGTGCTTGGCTGTGTTGTTGTGCTTCTGTCCTTGTGGTCTTTACACTGGCTCCTTGCTTGGAAACACTGTTTTTCCAATCAGTCCCAAAACCCTGATTCTCTTCGTATATAGGCTTGTTGTCTCTTCCTTTGCTATGGCTATCCTTAGTAATGACTTAGCCTCTTACCTTACATGTTTTTCTACTGATAGCCATCTCAATCATTCCTGCATGAATGTTTAAGATGGGCAGCTACCTTTTGCAGAAATTGTGCTTTGACCAAGGAGGCCTTTCTTGAAGGATTTTCAAATCCATTTGGAAAATTATGCGTCGTCCTTATTCCTCTTTGATTGCAGACTCTTGGCACAGGAAAAAAAAATATTTAGAAAACCAAAAAAATCTTGTGACCTATGAGACCCTAGGTGACCTAGTGGGAGGATTTTTTGGACTTGGCCTTTGGCTAAAAACTTGACTTAGGGTTTTTAGGTTTAAAACAGATTTTTTGATAGAATTTATGCATTGCAGACCTAAAACTACTAATTTTTATTTATCTAAAGAGCCTAGAAAGGTAGCTTGAAACCACCAATGATTGAGGAATTTGGTGAAATAGGGGAAAAGGTTAGGCTACTTGGAAATCCAAGGTGTAAGTAGAAGGGTTAGGCAAGTCAAAGCAAATTGGTAAGGTCAGAGGTGGAAAAACATAGTGAAAATGAGTGGCATGAGCCCATGATTGGTCTTCTGGGAGTGATAGGTTGGCCATGACTTGATAGAGTAGTAAAATAGTGAAAAATTTATCCTAAGGATGATGAAGGCAATGAGATTTCTAGAAATCAGAATATTCATGAATTTTGTTTCTAGAAATCTAGGATAAGCATTTAGTCATCTATGAAAATAAAAAATTACTGATGACTAACAGCGGGGATAAGGATTATTGTTCCGATAAAATGAGTTTTCAGTAAATATCCTTAGATGAAGGATTATGTGAACTACTGCTAGGTGCATGCAATGTACGATCAGGTGTAGAAAATGTTCTGGGTTTCTCAACTTTTCTGGAAACCAATTTTTTAGGATCTGAAAAAAAAGGAGCTTTCTATTGTGAGGTATCTGACCTCATATGTGGCCTTTTATACGCCAGAATTATGGAATAAAAACATAGCCTGATATTTCCTCCTCTCTGAACAACCAGAGGAAATATGACAAAACCTAAGAAATGAACTTCGATTCTTCGTCCTCGGAAACAGCGCCTTAAGAAACAATCCCTTGGCTGTGATCAATGCTCATGACATTTATATGTATATGTCACAGAAATATTATATCAAATGGTATCTGCTTAATCACCTTCAGAAATTTATTGTTAAACCCTCAAAAATCTGATGCAATAAATGTTTCACAACGCTATTATTTGTTGATATTAAATGGAGTGATAAGAAGAACCTGAAGGAAGGAAGCCCAAACTGATATGTTGATAAACAAAATCTATCACTTTAAACTTTAGAGGAAATTTTATGAAAGTAGAATAGTTAAAATGAAGGAGCGCCCATTAAGGATATTTATCTCTTCATTACATATGTACAAAGAGACCTGCAACTTCATTACTTCATTTTATTCATAGAACAAAAATATGGAATGGAAACTAGAAGACATACTAATAGAAACAGTTACAAGAATCTTGATATTCATTCATTATTCATCATAAAATTGAGTACAAAATTTGTAGTAGTCCAAAGGTCCAAAACTCAGAACCTTTTCCTCTCAATTTTTTTTCTTTAAATACAATGTAAAGTAGTTTGTAACTGTTGAAACTACTCCTAACTGCTAAAACTACTTGAAAATCCTTAAACTACCTATTACATATCATCTAAATGTCTTATTACAATTAAATTCTCTTAAAAGACATAAAATAAAACTTAAATCCTAGTCTATTTGCTGAATATGAACTGGTCCCGCTGCTGTTGTATTCTCTTGATTTGATGACTTATCTTTCTTTGAAGTTAAGGGATCTTTAGGTAGAACAATCATCTAGGCTCTGCATTTATTCCACACCTCAATGTTTGTCTTAGGTGAATTAATCAGCCTGTGATATTCCATTCTATAGGCAGTGATTTTGTTGAATGATGGTCTCTCTGTAAATAAGGTCTTCACCAACCATAATAGCTAAAAGTGCCTCTGAAAAAAGTTAATAGTTGTTGCCCCTTTCAAAATCTGAGTCTTCTCATGAGCTTTATCCACCTTCCTTTTTGCTAATATCAATAGTGGTTCATAATAATCCCATGATAAAATACTGCCTCTAAGGGCCCAGCATGATGGAAATCCTCCCCTAGCTCTTTTGTCATACATATTGTCAAAATTGTTTACTACTTCCTTGATCTCAGTCAACTTCTTCTCAGTGGTCTTCCTGCAATCATTTTTAACAATCAATTTGTTAATATCCATAAGATATTGAATCCTATCTTTAATCTCATTTTCCTCTAACTCTTGGTCAGTCTTTGAATCAATGAAATAAATAAATTTCTATCCCAAAATAGCTCTGTTAATAGTCTTCTGTTTGTCTGCCATAACCTGCTCCTCAAAATATCTGATAATGATTTTTTCTTCTGACACAATAGTCAGAGATCCCCAAGTTTCTTTCATTTCTTCAATGATTTCATTCGAGATGATGTCCTTAGCCTATATCAAAGATATATTTCCCTTCAATTTTTCCTTTAGACTCTTAATCTCAAAATCAACTGTTTGGCAATCTATCCTGTATTTATTGATCTCCCCATCCTTGGGTTGCATTATTTTTGTTACTGTCTCCAGATAACTTTGTGCCCTTTTGAGATCTCTCTCTACCATATTCAATTCAATGTTCAATTGAGATATTTGTGCTTTTGTATCATCATTTCTAGATGGAAAAATAATAGTGCAGGAATGAGAATCAATTTGATTTTGTAATGACAGCATAGTTTCTTTTAACTTAGTAATTTTTTCTTCTTTCTGCAAGACCTGCTGAAGAAGGCTCTCTTTCTCACTTTCCACTTCTGCCACCTTTGCTGCCATAGAATGCTCCCGTGTAGGTAAATTCAACTTCTTCTTGAACTCAGAAATCTCTAATTCTGCACTTTGTGACAACTTTTGCACAACAAACATGTCATTTGGATCTACCCCAATCTTTACAATTATCTGCTTAAGTTCTTCATTATGTGTTGTCAAAGCCCTGGAGTTGGCTTTCTCCAATTTCAATTGCTTGATGACCTTCCCTAGCATATTCTCATCCTTAAGATCCATTGAATTATTTTTGGTCAAATAATTCACTATCAGTTGACCTGTTTGCATATGTAAATTTACTTTATCAAGTAAAGGAATATTTCTTACATCAACAGTTAGATTTACAGTATTAAAATTATTGGATGACCATATAGTCATATCAGAGGAATGAGAAAGGGGAATATTAACCTGATATTTTTCAAGATCCATGGCAATCAGCAACCTTGTTTGATCTGGAGTTATTCGATACTCAACTTGTGCCTCCATGCTAGCCTTCATCTTTTGATTTCTTTCAGCAATCTGAGAAAATACTTGTTTAATCAAGGGTACTTTCTCCTGAGCATATCCATGTCTTCTTGGTAAGGATGGGACATTTTTCTCATCTCCTAGTTGTAGTGAGAAACTAGGTTGACCACTTGCTAAGTCTTCATTGAACTTTGTTCTCTTTTCGGCTCTATGCTCTTCATCTTCTGAATCAACAAATACTGCGTTACTCCTCTTGCTAGATTTATCAGATATGAGAGGAGTTTGTATATTTGAGCCAACAGAACCTGAAAATACCTTATTTGATAGCTTCTCTATGTCAGGTCTGCTTTCATGAATGTAATATTCCAAAATTTGCAAACAAGAAAATTGGGATATTAGATTTTGATGCTTTCACTTAGGAGAGGAATAAATGGGAAATGAGGCCCATGAACAATAGAGATATGAATAAATTCCACTTTATTAAGGAAGGAGATCACCTTAGGAGCTGGATTTTACACTTTCAAGTGTGAACAAGGGCCAAATATATGGGGAAATAGTTAAGTTTGACTAAGTCAACATGCATTCTTGAGGAAGAGGAGATCACCCAAATAAACTAGCTCAATGTGGACAAGGATCAGCCTAGACACACATATGAGAACCGGATTGAAGACACCTTGGTGTGGAAAGAGGCATTGCAGGTGGATTAGTCCTAGTTGAACAAGTCAACAGCACTTCTACAAAGAGGAGGGAAGCAAACTAGGGCATCACAGTTTTAGAAGAGGAATCTTCACTAGGAAGTCACCTCAACAATGTGTGGGGTCCGGGGTGAGGAGGCTCAACAAAGATAAAAAGGAGGTCATAGCATCAAGGAGATCATTTATTATTCAGCTATATTTGGTCTTGTGACTACTTGCATGCTTCAACTGTTTAGCTGTGGTTGCAACACTGCTTAGTGCAAAAAATTCTCGTGCGGGAATTCCATCCTCTCTTTGGATCAGCTTGCTTAAGGGATCAAGAGGGAAGGATTTGAGATTCAATTCATCATTTAGCTTAGGGCCATTCAGTCATACTCATATACAGCGTAGTTCCCTTCAAATTATGTGTCATTTATGCAAGTGCAGCAGCAGCCGGGTTGCACACTCAGATTTTGTGCTAGTCTGTGAGGAGGAGGTGTTCATTTCCCTCCGGGAGATCTAATAAGAAGGGCCTTTGGCCATTTTATGTATTATTCAGCTATTGCATGTCATTTTCAGTCACGTCTAATACATATGTGTAGTAAAATACATTATTTTCTGCAATCCTGCTTTTTGTGCATGCATATTGCCGGAAACCCTTGTCGGGTGTCTTTTTCTTTGTGTTAAAGAGGTAAAACCTCCATTTCTCTGCTATCTGATTAATATAAGCTCTATATCAGTATTATTTCATCATTTTCTATAGAAATAATCATGGGAATTATGCTCTCACCATATTCATAAATTTTGTTGTAAAGAAGTCATGGAATCAGAGTGTTTTTAAGCAATATTGAGCCGGGGAGATCTGATTAATGTAGCTAGTTTCATTTGTTTCACCTCAAATTTTGCAAGCGGATTTTATATGGTCTAAAATAAGGGATCCAAGTCCTAGTATCCACTTTTAATGAAAAATTTTCTGAAGACAACTTTTTTATGCCCTATATTGCTGCATTTCCCCACTTGGGAAGGAGAATATAGCCCATATACTTACTGAGGTTCTTTCATCTACTGGTGTGATGTTATTTTACATCTAATGAGCTGCTATACATTGTAATTCTCATGATTTTCTAAAGCTCCACATTGGTAATAACTCAAAATATTCCCAATCGTGTAGCTGTTCCCATTTTGGGATATTACAATGGTATCAAAGTTGCCATCTTGGCTCATCCTGTGTATTTTAGATCCAATAAAAAGGTAATAAGGAGAGGAGAACAAAATTATGGAGAGGATGAGACTACTCTCATCCATTTTTAGATCTAAGAAGGGAGGAGAGAAATGCATTTAAACTCCAAGAGGGTTTCAATAAGAGGAGAGCTGCAGTGAGACCTCTAGAAGGTTTCAGGAGGAAGAAGAAGATACATGCAATTCCTGTTCTCATAGAGGAAGTGGAGAGTGAGGAGACCACTTAGAGCATGATATCTTGAGTGGGTATTTGGCAGAATACAAGTGCCAACCTAGGGCTTTCAAAAAGACCCTATATTTTCCTCAGTTTATTGAACTGAGAGAAGAAGGAAGACCCTGTAGCCAAGGAGAAATCAAAGGCAATAGGTTCCTATTGTCTACATTTGATGGGTCAACTACAGCAAGAGCTTGGGAAAGGAAGCTTGAGGCATTCTTCCTACTACATCCAGTGGTAGAGAGGGAGGCAGTAGAAGTTGCAGCATTGCACCTGGAGGGTGAAACCAATGCTTGGTGGTTTAGTCACTTAAGCCATACAAGAGTGACTTGTTTTTTTGAGTTCATTCAAGGACTGATTAGAATATTTGAGGGAGAAATATTAGAGGAGATAAGGAATACACCACCATGGGAGGAGACATGTACCAACACTGTCATAGCCTTGGGAAAGCAGCTTGCTACATCAGTAGCTAGGGCAGCCATTACATTGGAAGAAGGAGCCCTTGCAGCATTACAAGAGGTTCCCGCATCTCACCAAGGTATGGGAAGATTTCCACTTTTATTTATTACATCAAATATTTCTAGGAATTTTGGGAATTTGTCTTCATATGGCCCAGGATTGAACATTGTTGCTAAGGTAGAGCAGCAGGATTGCACTGCTCTATGCAAGCTTGAATGGTTCAAGGATGAAATGAACCATCATTCTCATGGACCCTTGTTGAGTTGCACACAATCCTTGAGGGTGGTGTGAATTCTTGGAGGATGGAGTGAACTTTTCTCCAAAAAAATTCATGTAGAATAAAATGTTCATATGAGAGTTGAGACATGGGATAGCCAAAACATCCTGGGGGAGGGTTACAACGTTGTCAAGAAGTATTAGTAAGGAGGCTTTGCCTTCAAACCACTTGAATCCTTATGGGTTCAAGATGATCATCGGTGAGAGATCTTTTCTAGGAGATCTCCAAGGAGTTACATTTCAACATCCCATGAAATGCAAGGAGAAAAATCTGATATGGGAGGATGGTAATCTCCTTTGGAGGAGTACCAAGATGGAAAATGGTAGGAGGCATCCATCAGTGGATAAGTGGATGTGGATAGAGAGCAAGGAGTTGGAGAGCTACTTGAAAATCTATGATACTGGGCAGCAAGAGGAAAAACTGCGCATACTCTTGAGAGAGTTTGGCCACCATGAGACATATCCTTTTTCCAAGGGTATGTGAGAGGAGATAACTTGGCAGGGTACTTGCATCATGGGGCAGCAAGGAGTTTGGATGCATTATAATGATGTAATCATTATGTTTTCACCACATGAGTTGTATGATGGAGGTATGATGGGGCAACAAAGACATTGGTTGCTTTGGAGGATTGAGAGAGAGCAAGGGAAGAGTTGCTCTCACATTTTTCATGATGTTGCAATGGGAGGAGATGGCAACATTATGGAAGGATTCTTTGACATTGGACATGCTAGAGAATGGATTTATGAGTTGGCAGGAGACTATTTGCATAGGCCAACAATGTTGTCACTTTGGAGCAGGAGCTTGTTGATGGAGTGTTCCCAGGATCACTTCACATCTGATGCACTTGGTGGACATGGAGGAGGTAATACTGATAGAGTAGTGGATGGATTCCTCTGTTGTTGTAGTATTTCCTTCTTGGCTTGGACTTCCAAGCATGAGGAGGGAGATCTTCAGGTAGCATATGGTTTATTCCTCTTCATAGGAGTATGTCCTATCACTATAGAGGGCTCATTTATGGATCCTGTCACCTTCTTACTTTCATTATATGGTAAGAATTATATTTTTTCATTTATTGATTGTTCAACACAATATTTGCATGCTCTCACCATTTCATTTCAGTTCATTTCTCTACAAAGGGGAAAGTTTTTCTTTAGGCTCAAGGGACCATTTTTGGCCAGCTATTATGATGGATACATCCATCTACTAGATGATCCTGGGCAAGTGTTTGGTTACTCCTTGTATGCTCAGCTGATATATTTAGCCATATACTATTTACTAGTGGGTGTGATGACTTTCACAGCGAGCCATTTGTCAAGAAACCACTTTCCATGCTACTGTCTGAAGCCGCAGTGGGGAAGACTGCGCTTTGACTACTTGGGATACTGTTGGTACCTTATGGCACCACATAAAACCTTCAGTCTTTCTTTCATTATGATGTTGATCATGATCCCATTCTCTGATATTATTATTGCTTTTATGAGGAGCATGATTGGAGGAGAAACACATGAGGTGGATGTGTTCTTGGGGGAGGAGCATCCCCACACTTTCTGCAGTACATGTTCTAAGGGGAGCATGGGAAGAGACATGGCATCTACAGTAGAATATTTGTTTCTTAATGAGGGGGACCATGAGATGGATGGGATTCCATATGGTGGTAATTTCTTATCCATCATATATGAGATAGTTTGGGCCAGTTTGATTCACAGCGTTGGGAGAGGGACCTTTGGAGGTCTAGCTTCCTTCTTGCCATTTGAGGGCAACAATATTGCAGCCAAAGACCATAAAATTATCTACACTCATCTTAAGTGGAGAGGAAGACAGCGTGGGGTAGGTTATCTTGTCTACCATGTTCAGAATTTCAGCCCACCTATTCTGCATGAGCTCAAGGTGGAAGAGATCCTTCATGAGTTGCCATCCTGGAGGGTGACTCATTTTGTTTGGTTCATAGCTTGGGGAGGAGAGATTCAAATGGGGATTATGAATCCCAATATATATCAGCCCTCATGCTTCAATAGGACCTTCAAAAAGCCCATTGTTGCCTCCATGGATGTTTCACTGTCACATAATGTTAGCTATTTGGGATGTTCCCCAATATATGGCTTGCACACCTGGGAGGGGCAACTTGGAGACATATTGATGATGCAGCACCTTGGTCCTTGGAGGATTTCATCTTATGAGGTTGCTACAGAGGGGAAGAGGATGCTCTTCAGTCCTATCCTTACAGTTTCTTTAGGACAAGCAACATTTGGGAGGGGAGGACTGTAATATTCCAAAATTTTCAAACAAGCAAATTGGGATATTAGATTTTGATGCTTTCACTTAGGAGAGGAATAATTGGGAAAGGAGGCCCACGAAAAATAGAGATATGAATAAATTCCACTTTAGTAAGGAAGGATATCACCTTAGGAGCTGGATTTTATACTTTCAAGTGTGAACAAGGGCCAAATAGATGGGGACATAGTCAAGTTTGACTAAGTCAACATGCATTCTTGAGGAAGAAGAGATCACCTAAATAAACTAGCTCAATCTGAACAAGGATCAGCCTAGACACACATATGGGAACTAGATTGAAGAACCCTTGGTGTGAAAAGAGGCATTGTAGGTGGATTAGTCCCAGTTGACCAAGTCAACAGTGCTGCTACAAAGAAGAGGGAAGAAAACTAGGGCAGTGCAATTTTAGAAGAGGAATCTTCACTAAGAAGTCACCTCAACAATGTGTGGGGTTCGGGGTGAGGAGGCTCATAAAAGATAAAAATGATGTCATAGAATCAAGAAGATTATTTGGTATTCAGCTATCTTTGGTCTTATGAATACTTGCATGCTTCAGCTGTTTAGCTGTGGTTGCAGCACTGCTTAGTGCAAAGAATTCTCGTGCGAGAATTCCATCCTCTCTTTGGATCAGATTTATTAAGGGATCAAGAGGGAAGGATTTGAGCTTCAATTCATCATTTTTCTTAGGGCCATTCAGCCATACTCATCTATAGCGCAATTCCCTTCAGATACTGGGTTATTTATTCAGGTGCAGCAATAGCCGGGTTGCACACTCAGATTTTGTGCTAGTCTGTGAGGAGGAGGTGTTCATTTCCCTCTAGGAGACCTAATAAGAAGGGAATTTGGAAATTTTCTATATTATTCAGATATTTCATGTCATTTTAAATCATTTCTAATATATATTTGCAGTAAACTACATTATTTTCTGCAGTCCTACTTTTTGTGCATGTATATTGCCGGAAACCCTTGCCGGGTGTCTTTTTCCTTGTGTTAAAGAGGTAAAACCTCCATTTATTTGCTATATGATTAATATAATATATATATCAGTATTATTTCATCATTTTTTTTACAAACCCTCATGGGAATTATGCTCTCACCATATTCAGAAATTCTGTTGTAAAGAAGTCATGGGATCGGGGCGTTTTTAAGTAGTATCGAGTCGGGGAGATCTGTTTAATGTAGCTAGTTTCATTTGTTTCACCTCCAATTCTTAAGCGGGTTTTATATGGTCTAAAATAAGGGATATAAGTCCCAGTATCCATGTTTATTGCGTAATTTGCTGAAGACATCTGTTTTATGCCCTATATTGCTGCATTTGCCCACTTGGGAAGGAGAATATAGGCCATCTACTTACTGAGGTTCTTTCATATGTTGGTGTGATTTTATTTTACATATAATTATCTGCTCTAAATTTTCATGCTCATGATTTTCTGAAGCTCCACATTGGTAATAACTCAAAATATTCCCAATCGTGTAGTTGTTCCCATTTTGGGATATTACAATGAACAAATGTTGAATAACCATTTTAAATTCTCCTATTTGAAATCACTTTATGGGGGCATAATCCAACTTATCTCATAACAACAAGTGCATTCCATCTAACATCATATTGACTTCATCAGCTGCTTGTCTCATCTTGACTATAAACGGAACCATAGACATAGGTAGCTTAAACATATGACCATTTTTCATAGGTAAAAAATGTATTTGGTAAAAATTTAAACTCTGCCTAATGAAATCTAGAGCAGATAATCTCATAGGAACAAATATAGGAAGCATATATGGTTCTACCCCAGCCCCATAAAGTTTAATTTCTGAATAATCTTCAAAAACATACCAGTCTCCAAACTTACAATTTGTTCCCAATTGCAGGAACTCTTGAGCCTTTGGAAGGAAGCATGGGGGAGAAACCCCATTCAAATTTTTATATGTAGTAGACATAAAATTATTTGAAAAATCAAACAAACCCTCCTTATTCTATTCTTCTCTTACAACATCAATCCAAAACACCACTGACTGCCTATTTTTATTTACATCCATGATATTTGAACCTAAATGCAAGAATTATTCCACATTTTGATATAAAAAGAGGTAAACGATAAGAGAGGGGAACCTGAACTAACCAGTGAGTGATAGACTCTTAACTTGAGTATTGATAACTTCTTGCCAATATGAAGGAATATCCAGCACTGTCGCTGGCTTCATCATCAATGCAAACATTCCCAAAACTAATTTTTCAATTGTGTTTTCGTCTTATTTTACCAATATCTTTGAAATACACCTCAAAACCACTCATACTTCTTCATTGAAAACTTCCATGGAGAATTATTTACTGCCAGGTACAAATCGCTTTGTATCTGGCTTCAGGAAAAAGACAAACTGACTGAAATATTTACCTACAAGACTATCATAATGTGCTATCAATGAATCATCAGTGAATTGGACATAGGATTTCGAATCTGGGTAACATAGGGCTTGACGAATTAACAGGGCTGATACTTGTAAGAAATTCTCTCCTAGAAAATTCATTACAAAGCATTTTCCTGGGTACATAACAGACACTAGCCAGCCCACAAACTCAAGAAAAAGGTGCATTCTTGGAATACATGTAGACAATACACTTGTTTTGACCATGGTGGATAAAATTGGACATGTTTTTTCATTCATATAGACCTGTTGATAGAATTGGAGGTGATCTAAAGATCAGATGGTGTCTCAGATATCCCTGTTAGTGTCCATGAGAGGAATATGACTAGATGAGCCGGAAAGAGATGAACGCTTGGCCATTATTCTGCTTAGGGTGGCAAAAATGACAAGGTGGTGGACAGCAATGGAAGACATGGGTGAAATCAAATTGAAAAGTACAAAGAAACAACAATAACCTTGCGAAAAGAGGAACCAGTTTTAAATAGGTGGCACGAGGCTGACGAATTAAATGATGAGTTGACGCGCTAAAAGACCATTAAAAGGTACCATGATGTGGCTGATAGCTATCGCCAACCAACGGCTTACGTCATTGCGGGAGGCCTCAAAGGTACAAAGATCTTGTTGGGGTCATGCCTCCACATTTAATCCTAACCACAGATCTTGATCGCCCCCGCAGTTAATGTGGTGAACTGCAGAGGCACCCTCCTCGTTAACCCATGTGTTGTATGTGCCCGCAGGTTGCCGATTTTAGCTCCTGCCAAAAAAATATTCGGATCCTCCTCACAAAATTTATTGTTTATTAACTGAGCACTGGGACCCACCTTCATCAATATTTTAAAATTTTGAACTTTAAACTTATACAAAATATTACATCTTTATGCTAAAGTATGAGAAACTTTGTACTTTAACATACATTTTTATATTTTTCCATTTTTTTTGTATTTCTAAAATATTAAAATAAAAGACACTACAAATGAGGCACAACATGATCCAGGTGGATATTGATGGCCACCCGCCTATTCCACTTGGACCCCCACCATTGTTTCTTTTATTTTTTCATTTTCCTTAATAGTAGCACAATTTACTATTTTTGGTAGTTTTTCGGGTCCTCGACTTCTTGAGCCATTTTTAGGCCCTAACGAATGTTAATCTTTAACTTGACATTTTCTATCAATAGTTGTATTCCTCATATATTTATTTCTAAATAGGTATCATGTGTGTCAAATGGAGATCATATACCAAAGTTACGACCTCAAGAAATTGATGTACCAATTTACCCCAACAGGGCCCATAGTTTGGCATTTCATCTCCTAGGGTTAGGTTTTTGGATTTTTAGGGTTTTCCAATGTTTATCAATAATAAATAGGCCTTTGAGCCTTATTGTAACATAGTTCAGACGCATGCAGCCACCATATCTCTTCTCAAAGATAAGCTACCATCACCCTAGCTAGTTTATGTCCATTTTGTCTGTAAGAATATTTCAGTTATTTGATATTAATGAAATGAAGTTTTATTTCTACTTCATATTTTCATTTATGTTTATTTCTATATTTTATTGTGTTCCTACAGAGATCTGTATTAGTGGTATGAAAGGGGTCTACTCTTTCTTGGTCCTTCTTTGCATGTCCCCAACGAGATCGGGGCATAAGGAGTTAAGGCTCAATCTGGTTGAGCCTTTGCAAAATGAGCCTTGAAAACCCTGATGGAAACCCATGGGGGAAGGAAAGAAAGAAGAGGGAGCAGGAGATCCTATCAAAATATTGCTTGATGAGGCCCTTGATAAACAAAGGAACACGATGATGGATAACTTTTCCTAGATCCTTGAACGACTGCCCACCGACAGCACATCTACACCCAGCATCCACTCTGGAGGTGCCACTCCTTTCAAGGTACAAGTAAACTTATACATTACTATATTTGAAGGCTAGATAGATCTATACACCATAGATAGATGGTTGTATTTGCTGGAAGGGTATTTCTTGGTCCATCATTTCTCCACCTGAGAAAAGATTATTGTTACACTCCTCAAAGCCGCCCCCCATGTCAAAGACTGGTGGGAAACCTACTGTGAGAAAAAGGACAAGAGGGCACCCTTTATATTCTCAGCCACACCCACTAGAAATTCATTCTGAGATGGCATCAAGGAACAATATTACCCCATGGGGACCTATGAGGACAAGTACATCTAATGGATCACGTTGTGGAAACAAAAGGATCAAAATGTGCATGAGCTGACAAATTTGTTCCATACAAAGGTGGGTATTAAAGATTCAGAGAAAATTTTGGTACCCAAGTACCGTAGTTGTTTGCATATATACATTTAGGAGGAAATGGAGTTCCTCGACATTACCTCACTTGGCAGAGCATATCGATATGTCTCCAAGACCAAGCAAAAATCTAAGCGAAAGAAGCGAGACTTTGGATCCCTGAATCTAAATCGAGGAAAAGGTGCCCTCAAACTATAGAACAAGGGGCAAAGCCAAATAGGGGCAACTAAAAACAATACCACAAAGCCAAAGAAGGACACAGGGAAGTGGTGTGAATTTCATAAAAACTCCACTCACGACACAAGTGACTGTCGCGCAAAATATTCACTGGTGGCTGAACTGAAGGCATCTGAATCAGATTCATGCTCTGATTCTCAATTAGAACCAGGCAAGGGAAATGAAAAATGGAATAATATCATTGATTCAAAACCTAGTGCCACCGTTTCCACCACCAGGCTCCATAGGGAGGAGCCTGAGGATCCAGAAGAGGGGAATCACCTCTTCCATTCCTAGATGTGGGTGAAGGGTTCTCCACTACAATTCCTTACTAATAGTGGGAGCCAAAAGAACATAATTTCAGCAGAGAGTTCGTGAAGTGACTCAACCTATCGACCACAACACACCCATAGATGTATACCATCAGGTGGCTTCACCAAGAAATATATTTCCTCCTCAGCCAACAGTTTCACCTTCTATACAACATCAAGCCCTTCATGGATGAGGTATTGTGTGATGTTTCTCCTCGTGACGTGTCTGATGTATTATTAGGCCAACCATTTTTGGAAGCGACATGCTATGTATGAGTCTAGGCCTCGTTCTATTATTATTACTCTGGGAAAAAAGTTGTACAGGATACCAAAGGTAGTAACACCTTCCACCATATCTTTGAGTACTGAAAAGAAATTTAGTAATATTATTTCCCAAACTAGGATTTTTTTTCATTACAATTCACCCATAGAGAAAGAAGATGAATGTGGTTGCAGCCTCCAAACAGGGCTCCCCTACACGGTAGTAGCAGATGGAAAAATTTGAGGAGGAATACAAGGAAATTTTCTCCTCACCCACAAGGGTTCCTCTACACTCTTAGTTCAAGCAATCCAGTGATCTGACCCCAGGCGTGCCATGACCTAATGGGCCGATCTATCAACGTTATGTTCTAGAGAATGATGAAATCAGGAGGTAGATCCAAGAGTTGCTGCAGAAAGGGAACATCGGGCTGAACTCCTCACATGTACTGTCTGAGGCTGATAAAGCAACCAAATTTATTGAATGCATCCAACACGTCCATGATCAGTTCCATGACATCTTGGAGAAATCCAATGGAAAGTATAAGAAGCAACATGACCAACATCAGGTGCCACACAAGTTCCAGGTGGGCGAGAAAGTTTGGTTGCATTTGGAGAAAGAACACCTAGCCGGAGCTCATCAGAAGCTCATACCACTCTGATATGGGACTTAAAAATTATCAAAGTTGTGGGAGATAATGTATTTGAGCTCATCATTCCCCCATTTCTTAGCCGACAACTAGTGTTCAATGTGGATCGCCTTCATCCATAGTTTCCACCATTACTAGACACATCCAACATTGCAAATCTCATGGAGGAACTCAACACAATGAGAACCATTGATTCCTAAGGGGGGAGGAATGATCCAGGTGGATATTGATGGCCACCTACTTATTCCACTTGGACCCCCACCATTGTTTCTTTCAGTTTTTCATTTTTCTTAATTGTAGCACAATTCACTATTTCTGGCAGTTTTTCGGTTCCTGAACTTCTGGAGCCGGTTCGAGGCCATAAACGACATTTTTTTGGGAAATAACATTTTAATAATGTGATTATATGACTCAAAATTCACTGTCAATATTTGTATTCCTTGGATAGATATTTCTAACAAGGTATCCCCCGTGTCAAACAAAGACCATATGCCAAAGTTACGACCCTGGGAAATTGATGTACCAATTTACCTCAATGGAGCCCATAGTTTGGCGTTTCATCTCCTATGGTTAGATTTTAGGATGTTTATGGTTTTTAATTATTTCTCAATAATAAATATGTCTTCAAGCCTCATTGTAATACATTTCAGAGGCATGTAATCTCCACATCGCTTCTCAGAGATAAGCTACCATCGCCCTAGCTAGTTTATGTCCATTCTGTCTGTAAGCATATTCTAGTTATTTGATATTAATGAAATGAAATTTTGTTTCTACTGCATCTTTGTGTTTATTTTTATTCCTGTATTTTATTGCATTCCTGCATAAATATGGATCAACATTTTTTTCTTGCTCTCTTTAATTGCGAGGGTGAGCTTTGCAACCTTGTCTATAGGGGATTCTTTTGTGTGGAGGTTGATGTCTAGAATATTGCTACAATAATGGCCTATGAAATCCTTTAGCTATCTATGTTGGTACCACTCCTCATCCCTCTCCTTGATAATGTGATTTAGTTCCATCATGATATTTTTTTTCTCATATTACTTCTTCAGTTATCTGTAAGGAGTGTTGTTCTTGCACCTTTAGTTCATCTATGACACCTTGGTGGAATTCATGAAGTGTCTATATGGGAAGCACAATAATATTCAAGTTAATGTTTCCCCACTTATTTTCTCACTCTTCATCCTCTGCAGCTTCAAACTGTTGTGCTCCTCTAGGTACCTGCAAAACTTGAACATCAGAGTTTATTATTAATCAACACTATGGTTGTGCCTGCTAGCTCGCTTGGGCTTCTTGAATGACTGATTGTTCCTATGGTCACTTTGTCTGTGCCAAAACCTTAATATATTGCATGCATTTTTGCACCTCTGTCAATACAACATTTTATTGATCCAAGATCTTGCCCCATACATCTTTAGTGATGTGAAAACACCTTATCACTGATATCATCAATGTCCCCATCAGTGAGTACCATCAACTCTGTGCTCTTTGATCTGTCTAACTTATGATTTTTATGTGTGCCTAATGTGATAGTTATCCTTCTATTCATAATAAATGGCGAATAAGTTAGTTTTTTTATCAGTAAAAGGGTCTTGGCCTCCCTGCTCTTTCTTTGTGCCTCCGACCTATTCGTCATCCTTCTCTGTTTCTTTTCCCACATCCTTTCCCATGTGTGTATCATTTCCATTAGTACCTGCATGCTCTGGCTCAGTGCTTCCAATGGATGGAGCTAGCCAGTCTAGCGTCCAAGTATTTATGACTTGCACAATGTCAAATTCAATAATCAGGTATGGCAACTGGTACCATACTTCACCTATATCCTTTTGCACCTTGATGTATGCTCTGTGGAAATCAACTTTGAACTCTGCAACTCAATAATAATCTTCAAATAAATTTGGTGATAGTCTAGGACGTTGACTCACCACTCTTTGTAGATCTCCATTAACACCTAGAAAGTTTTATTCTCCATTGTGCACTTCGGGTCCTTAAAAAACCTGAGCGAGGAATAGCTCGCATCTTCACAAACATCTAGGTCCATAGTAGGGAACTGTGACTCTTCTGGTTCCTTCCAATCCATCATCACAATAACTATTAGTGACCATGTATAGTGGAACTGTTTCCCTTCCTATTATGCTTCAAAAAAAATGTCAAAAAATTATTTGCACGGGTAACCAACCCAGTTATATTGTACCCCTTTACTATACTGCACAACCAAAGAGACCACATATGTTGGTACTTTGTTTGTGTGACATTTCTGCATGATATTTTTGGCAAGGATGTGTGCGGCGAAGCGCACAACTGGATAATTTATGGAGCTAATTTCATATCCCCTCCACTTTTTTAATATGTAGAATTGTTTCTTCATTTCCTCGTCGACTACCTTGTCTTGAATTTTCTCCATGAACTCCTCAGCGGGGCTCTTTCCTTGCTAGGGTAGCATTGTGATCCTCCTGATCAATATATCATCTATGGGTATCCTTTCTCCCAACTAGAGGGAACCATCATGTACTAACACCAATACACGAGAAACTACAAAACATGAAATTTCAGTCATATTTTATATAATTCAAATTCTATTCTTGAAACAAAATTTATGATGATTTTCCCTAGGTCTCCTATTTGAGTTTGAACTTCGGAGAATTGAAAAACCTTAACATATTATTACCATATCTATGAAAATATAGTGAACCAAGATATGAAATTTATACAAAAATTTCACCGAGAGTTCGACTCCACGTGGCCGAAATTTCAACTTCTGAATATTTCTATAAAACAATTTATAGAAAAAATTCCAAGATAACCCATTTGAAACAATGAAACCCTAGAATCCATAACTATGAGACCAAATTTTATGCAACCAATTCACAAAGAAAAATAAAATATAGATCAACAACTTGAAAAGTAGCCTCTTCAAGAGGGAAAACTCATTTACATCACATAAATGAACAATTCTTGGAATATTCAAATTAAAATACCTCCTTGGTATATATATGAGTGTAAGGGGTTATAATATAATAAGAGCCTACATAACATTAATAATGTAAGGGGACAACAATAACAATAGTGGGATTTTATGGCGAAAAACGATAATAATATTGGGTCAACATAGGCATGACAATAAAAATAGGGGGTTTACACTAATAATAATAATAATAATAATAATAATAAGGGGCCTACACTAGTAATATAGGGACCTAACACATATTCACAATTCACTTCTTGAAAATAGAAAAACTTAAGAAATTGATATGTATGCTCGGTGATGGATGTCCTACCCTCGTCATTAAAATTTCATTGAGACAAGTTATAAATTAGTTCCACCGAGAGTGAAATATTTTCTCTATTATAAAAAACTCCTGGGATTATGAATGGTGAATGAGCCATTCAAGATGAGCTATTCAAAATAGAATTAATGGGCTCAACTTATCATCTACCCTCCTTCTAGTGACACTTGTTGACAATGCTGGAAATCCACAAAAAAAGGGGGTCTCCCCTGTATGAAGTCTTAATTAGAACTCACACTATTTGGACTAGGAGCCCATCTGGATAATAG
Source organism: Pinus albicaulis (assembly GCA_034641835.2). Taxonomy (NCBI): domain Eukaryota; kingdom Viridiplantae; phylum Streptophyta; class Pinopsida; order Pinales; family Pinaceae; genus Pinus; species Pinus albicaulis. The sequence goes on from MU968359.1 coordinate 28,578,682, forward strand.
GTCTTGTCACCATTATTCTTAGGATTTTTCCTTGGATGCAATTATCAACAGAAGGGATTATGCAAACAATATTTGAAACAAGCAAGTAAGTTGACACTATGAGGCATATGATTGTAATGTATATAAGGTAATTCTATGAAAAAAAAAGAGAGAGCGAGCCTCTAGAAGTAAAGTAATGTTACTATCCTAAAAGAGACACACAAGAGCATGGAAAGACTAGTTAGTTAACCTGCAAAGTAGTTCACAATATAAAAATAATAAAGTTACAACACACATTAAAAAATATGCATACCAATGCCAACAAAATAGTTCATTTTAATTAGTATGTGTAAACATAAACGTACACAACAAACAATGAAAGAATAGTCTTACAACCATTCAAAACATATGAATGAATGTGTGTTGGCTCTGAGAGCTTCATTTATTAAGTGAAAGTCCCAATATACACGATTACAATGATGTGACACTAGCCCCAATAGTGGAACATTAAGTCACCACTTTCTCCTGCAAAGAATTATTTTCTCTCCTATGCCAAGCTAGAGAATCCAAGGTGAAAATTACAAATTCCCCCCCTTTTCTTGACCTATGAGGTTGTATATATAAAAAATTAGGTGACTCTCCACCTCCCATGTGACTCTTGACCTCCCTCATGACTCTTGAGATCATACAATGACTCTTTGAATTCATATGTGACCTTTGAGATTCTACATGACTTTAGAAATTTATAGTGAATTTTCACATTCCATGTAGGCCCCTTGGGCTTCCATAAACTTTAAATTTTCACATTTTTTGTAAATTAAATAATTACATTTCACAAGTGACATGGAAAAATACATTGACATATATGAATTTTGTGGTGACACTTTGAGAAGCCATGACTTGGCGATGGTGATATAAGACTTCATGTCATCAATGCCAAGATCTTCCCCTTAATTCTATGACTTCAAATTCTTCAAGATGGATCTTTTATTGTACTTCATATTCACCCTCAAAAGGGTTTAGATAAGTGTTGGAACCTTCCCTTTTAGCATGAGTTTCCATATCTTTTTCTTAGTCTAAGATTCCTTGATGTCCTTCATGATGGTTTGTCTTTTTTCTCCTTCTTCGTAAGTGCTCTCTTGTAACCTCTCCTTGATAACCTCCCTTAATCATCACCCTACCATATTGGGATGATAACTCTTTCAAATGAAGCCTACTAATGTAAAGCCAAAATCAATCTGAAAACCACTTATTATAACTTTTCTTTCTCGTGGAATATGTTTAATGTGATGGGACAATGGGCAAGGGTTTTGAGAGAGAGAGACCGGGAACAACACATTTGATCTCAAAAGCAACCAAGGGATGGCCATTTTTTCCATTGGAACTAATGCAAGAAAATTTGATTTTTTTGGAAATTCACCTTTTCTAGATCACGCAACAAATTACTTCATCATCAAGCCCTTAATTTGTTGTCCAAAATTATTTCATATAAAAAATCCTACTTTACTTACAGTGAATCCTCAAGCATACACAAATTAGAACTATTATCAATAACATAGATACACCATACAATTTGTGAACATAATGAAAATTAATTTCATTAATAAAATAATGTCAATACAATTACAAAATAATTACAAAAGTATTCATTCCTCCCTTGGCCTGAATTCGCATTAATTTGGCCATTATTTTCCCCCTTCTAGAAGTCATTCTTGTTAATTTGTTTGAGAGGATGGGTCGATTCTCCTACATTAGACTCCCAATGTACAAAAAATTATGACCTCTTGGTCATATACATCTAATATTCTCATAAAATCTTCAACTCGTGAAATGATACTCACCTATGCAATAACAAGTATCCACCTTGCTACACGATACGTCATCGAACTTTCTCTTGAGCTTGGGATTTTGGAATATTCTTAATTAACTTATCTAGAACCCTTCGAGCACTCCTTTCTCTAGGCTATTGCAAATATTTTAACCTTCCTTTGTTGTCACCTACATAGAGAAAACAAATCTCTTACTGGATATTCAATCACTTGTACCTTCTTCCATTGTTTATCCTCCAGAATGCATGCAAGGATGTTTTGTGTTGTCATAACACTTGATGAAAATGATTTATTGGGGTGTATAATTTAAATCTTCCTTATGGTACTGATCCTAAGACATGTGGATTATGAGCCCACAAACTCAACTCATCCTCACTTCCACTACAAACTGAGGAACCCTGTGGTCGACATGTAACATTAATTCATCAAACAAAGTCATTGATTCTATGCATCAAGCCATTGATGCATTAAATCACCATGCACACACATAAAATTGCATAAAGTAGAAATCAAATTTCATTAATTAAACCCACTAAAATATTATATAGCATCTATTGGTGCCTCGGATGGCCAGATCTTCATTCTCATTGATGCCTCTTTTCAATTCCCAAAGGCTACAATTTATAAAGGAAATTACAATATCATTGATAATTTCAAGATCCATGATCTTATCCATAAAAATATCAACATGATCCTTTTTCAAAAATATCTCAAAAAAATCCCTAAGATCCCTCACATATATGATTTTTCAAGATTTTTAATAAATTCCTTTCCTTTTGGCATGTTTTTCTCATTTTTTCCTTCCATAATTCATTCTTGCTAATTTTCTACAAAATATGGCTTGATGCTCCTGTATCAGGAACTGCACAATGTGAAATAAGGAGAGGCTCTTCAACGTTTTGCGTAGTGGGATAGTCGAGGAGACAAGGTTAATGAGCTTGTTGACTAAATATGTGCAGCACACATTTCTCAAGGAAGAGGAGGTAGGGGTTGTGCAGATGAGCTTCATAAGGACTAGGGGATGGCCCCACTATCCAATGGAACTACGCAATACTTAGTAGGAGGAAATACAAGGCAAGGCATTGCGTAGGAGAGATAGGACTGGCTACTTTAATTGTGAAATGAACATTCTTTGAGGAGAAAACTCTAAAATTACATAGTTGAGGGTTGTTTTGGCCTAGATATGGACCTTAGTATCCACTATAAATGTGCCATGCATAGTAAGAGTCTCACTTGGTGAAGGGAATGTGCAGTTGACTGGTGTAAACAATAGAAGGCTAGGTCATTGTACCTTGAGGATGCTCACATCACCATCAGGGGGGGAGAGCCTTTGTATTGCACAATATCATTAGCAATGATGAAGAGGAGGCTCCACTATCCATTAGAAATGTGGCATATGCAATGGAGGCAAGCATGAGTCCGTATTGGGTGCAACTTTCAAGGGAAAATAGGAAGAGACTAAGGGACTATAGTTCAATATTGTGCAATGTGTTTGCAGAAGAGTTTTCCCTTAGGATGGCGTAGTGAATAGTTGTAAGAGTTAAGAGATTCATCCTTGCTGGCTAATAATGTGAAATGCACTCATCTAGTATCTTGGAGTTTAGATATGAAAAGTGTGAAGACAAGGGAGAGCCCAAAAATGGTTAAGTGTTGGATCAATGGAACAAGAGAGAACTGTTGGGAAAAATATTGAGAGGGGAGAGGGGGATGAATTAGTATTTAGAGCTGACTGGAAAATTTTTACTTTTTCTTTCTCTTAAAAACCATACGCTACTTTACTGAACCAAACTCGTGTATACACGCGGATATCCTTAATAAAACTTGTGTATGTCCATAGATCTTATTATGCATTTAATTCTTTACTTAGATCAATGCATCATTCATTCATCAGATGTTTAGTAAGCAGTAAACATGTGCAGTAATAATAGAATAAACCATCACACATAAGCAACACACATGAACACCAGTATTTAAGGTGGAAACCCATTTCGGGAGAAAACCACCGCTGCTGTCATCTCTGTCTTCAATATTTATTATAAATAAAACTTCTTACAATTTTGTACTGGTGCAGACTCATACCAGCACGCAGGCACCCACCTACAGAAGGCTGCAACCTTCTCTCGTTCTCCAGCCACTACTGGAAGGGAGCTCCAACCCCCTCACTGAAGGCTTCGACCCTCAGCACCACCATGGACCATGTTTCATCAATTTTCATACTGGATCCAATAGCTTCCACACAACATACCTTGTAGGCCACTTTTCATCAGATTTTCAGACTGCACCCATTCCATACATCAAATTGAAACTTATAACTTCATCCACCAATCAACCAACAACTTGATCTTCAATCAACATAATCAACAGTATCTTCAACACTTAAACAACCCAGAACTGTATGAATACATCATTGACAGATAGAAGTAAAACATCAAAACGGATCAGACATTTCATTCCACACACTTCAACAAAACCCTAGATTCCATACGTGCTTTTACTTCACTGAACCTGTGTATATACGCGCTTTCACAGAGACAAACCTGCGTATACGAGCTTTTGCTGAAACGAACCTGCGTATATACGTGCTTTCAATGAGATGAACATGTGTATCGATCTATAACTTTTCAGAACTATGCAGCTCTTCAGAACAGATAACTCATATTTCACCGTTTACTTCAGCAAAGATTCGCCAAATCACAGATCTAAACATTCCATAAACAGATCTAAAAAGTACATAGTCATTTCAGATCTAGAGATCCCTCTTCATCATTTTCTTCATAGGTACATTATTAATTCAGATCAATCAATAAATTGTTACCCATTCCATGCAGAAATACTTCAGAGTGAAGTATTCATTAAAACCCAGACTTCAGAATAGATACAAACTCAACCCTGAACAGACATTGATTCAAATAGCATACACTACTTTGCTTTACTGAAGCCGCATACATACGCGCTTTCCTGCAAATCAACCCGCGTATACTTCTGTGTATTTTATTCTTCAAAAACCCTAACTACCATACGCGCTTTTCATTAAGCAAACCTGCGTATATACGCACTTTTACCGAGACAAACTAGCGTATAGATCTGAAAAATATAAAATTTGCAGAATAGACCAGATCTATAAACTTACCCAGATTTCTTCAATTTCTTCATCAGACTTGCGCTAGGTCTTCATCATTTCTTTTGCAGATCATCCTAGAGATTCATCATTTCTAGATCTAGAGATCTTGAACCTTCATCATATCCATAGGTGCATCATAGATTCAGATCTTAACAATTAAGACCAGAGTTCATCCATGCAAATATTCCTTAGAGAGATTTATTCATTAACAACCCTTACACCTACAATCCTTGCGCTATGATCCTCTTCTCCTTATATATTTTTAGCCTTTATCAATACCATGAGTCAAAACCACTTAACCGCTGATGGTATTCCTGGATGGGATCAAATAGATAATCCAGTGCTCAATACTGTGGGCCAATACCATGGTCATGTCCCTTGGTTTTGTAAATTTAGAGCGCAAATAGGCATACGCTACTTGGTACGTACTTTTATGCGTACATACGCTACTTTGCCTTTACAAACCCACGTATGCTTTGTGACATATCTTATTCATCATTACTCTGGAACTTACTGGAATTTATTTCTTTGTTACTTCTGAACTGCTCTGTAGATACATCAGATTTACATCATTAAAAAATAGGTTGCTATCCAAAGTCAACTCATCAAGTCAGTTTCCATCAAGGACAACTTCATCAAGTAGGTTGCCATCAAGGACAACATATTGCATCATATTGCCAAAAATCTCCCCCTTTGGACTTGATGGCAACCATGATGTTGTTTGATCACCACAACAGATAGATACATTGATTATAACCATTATTCAAACACCATGATACTCTCCCCCTTTGACATCAAGGGCAAAGGGCAGATCAAAACCAACTCTGTAGATCTGATGTGCACTGAAGTTATCATGCTTGATCCTCCTGAGTTCATGCTGAAACTTCAAACATATTTTTCAATGAAGTACATGACTCTATGACCTTTCCTATCACCAAGGACTCATACTTACATCAATGATCCAACCAAGTGGATTTACATATGTGACTCAAGTACCCAACGAAGTGGGTTTACACATTTTGACTCAATTACCCAACCAAGTGGGTTTACAAATTTGAAGAAGTCCTTACATGACTGAATATAACAATTTACATCATAGGTATAACCTTTTCATCAAAAATATAGAAATAACTTATACAATCAAGACCAAAGAATATCAAGCATGAGATCAGACCACAGCAAATAATTAGAATGCCAAAAATGCATCCTTTCCATACGACCAAAGCTCCCCCTTAGCTTGTGCATCCTAACAGTACCGCAGCTGTGCTGAAGAATGCTGACCCAGAAAATTTTTGTCATCAAACACCCATACGCGGTTTTCTGTGTATAAACTCGCGTATATACGCAACTGTCCTTCAGGAAATCTGCGTATCCAATTTAATCTTCTGTATTTAAGTAGATCTGATCTTCTACATGGCAGAGACTAATCCCAACTTTTGTATGAGATATTCAAGCGCTTCCCTGGGTAGAGGTTTGGTAAATATATCAGCAACTTGTTCTTTGGATGGAACATACTCCAACTTCACCTTTTGTTCAAGCACTTGTTCATGTAAGAAGTGATACTTGATGGGAATGTGCTTGGTCTTGGAATGCATAACAGGATTCTTTGAGATACTGATGGCACTTGTATTATCACACATAATGGAGATAGGAGGTGAAAATTTGATTTGAATGTCTTGTAAGGTTTGCATCATCCAAAGAAGTTGAGTGCAACATGATGCGACAGCCACATATTCTGCTTCTGTTGTGGATAAGGCAATAGAGCTTTGCTTCTTGCTGAACCAAGATACTAACCGAGGCCCCACATAGAATGCACCACCACTAGTGCTTTTCTGATCATCAACATTTCCAGCCCAATCTGCATCAGTGTAAGCATGAAGAGTGAGATCAGCATTCTTTGGATACCATAGTCCAAAGTCTTGAGTTCCTTGTAGATATTTGAATATTCTTTTGACAGCCTGAAGGTGAGACTCTTTTGGATTAGTTTGGAATCGTCCAACAATCCCAACTGCATGCATAATGTCTGGTCTAGTCCCAGTGAGATAAAGTAGACTTCCTATCATAGATCTGTATTCTGGTTGATTCACGGTGGGAGAATCATCATGAGAACTGAGATTACATCCGGTTATCATTGGTGTACTTACAAGTTTGCACTCTTCCATGCCATACTTCTTCAGAATTTGCTTAAGGTATTTTGCTTGTGATAAGAATATACCATCTGCAGTTTGATGCACTTGCAAGCCAAGAAAGAATGTTAGTTTCCCAAGTAAAGACATTTCAAATTCTTGCTGCATGACAGAAGCAAATTTCTGACTCATAGATTCTTCATTACTTCCAAAAATGATATCATCAACATATACAACCACAATCAATAGTTTATCATTTTCATTTTTTGTGTATAAGTTGCTATCAACAGACCCCTTTGAAAATCCTTGTTGATGAAGATATTTGTCAAGACGATAATACCATGCCCTTGGAGATTTTTTGAGACCATATAGAGCCTTTTTAAGTCTACAAACAAGTTTTTCATCATTTCCCAAAATGAATCCTTCTAGTTGTTCTATATAAACTTCTTCTTCTAGGTCACCATTGAGAAAAGCATATTTAACATCCATTTGATAAACTTTGATTTGTTGGAAGCTTGAAAAAGCAAGAAACATTCTTATGGCTTCAAGTCTAGCTACAAGAGAAAAATTTTATTCAGAGTCTATACCTTATTTTTGAGCATACCCCTTGCAAACAAGTCTAGCTTTATTTCTTATAACATCACCATTCTCATTTAACTTGTTTTTGAATATCCATTTAGTTCCAATGACATTTTTGTCATGAGGTCTTGGTACTAATTCCCAAGTGTGATTCTTTTCAATTTGATCAAGCTCTTCATTCATGGCTTGAATCCAACATTCATCTTTGCTAGCTTGAATGACATTGTGTGGTTCAATAGTGGACAGAAATGCCAGATTGCTAGAAGATCCCACAAGAGTCCTTCTTGTTTGTACACCTGATCCCTTTTCTCCCAAAATTTGAGATTCTGGATGATTCTTTTGAACATATCTGGATGGAGCTTTTTTAGATAAATCATCTTCGGGTTCTTCATTGGGTTCATTGTCTATATCATTTCTATTTGATGTAGAAGGATATATGTCACCATCGTCTTCATCTGTTGTTTGTTTTTCTTCTTTTGGAGCTGCAGGAGACTCATCAATAACAACATCAATACATTCAACAATCTTCCGAAGTATTTTATTGTAACATTTATATGCTCTAATCCTAGAGGAGTAACCAAGAAGTATTCCTTCATCTGCTCTGGGTTCAAACTTGCCAAGTTTTTCATCATTATTTTTGATAAAACATTTGCTTCCAAAAACTCTAAAATGCTTCACAGTGGGAGGATTACCATACCAGAGTTCATATGGAGTTTTATCACTATCTACATGAACATGTGCCTTGTTAAGAATATTTACCACTGTATGTGCTGCTTCTCCCCAAAAGGTGTCAGGTGTTCTAGAATCATCAAGCATAGCTCTAGCCATTTGTTGAACTGTTCTATCCATTCTTTCTGCTACGCCATTTTGCTGTGGAGTGCCAGCTACAGAAAACTGTCTTTTTATGCCATGTTGTTCACAAAATTCAAGGAATTTATCTGATGTATATTCTCCTCCTCGATCAAATCTAAGACACTTGATTTTTAGATCTAATTCATTTTCAACCAGTGCTTTGAAGATCTGAAATTTCTCAAATGCTTCATCTTTGTGTTTAATCAACCTAATCCAACACATTCTAGAGAAATCATCAATGAATAAGATATAGTATTCTTCACCACGTGGTGAATTTTTCCTCATAGGTCCACATATGTCAGTATGAATGAGTTCAAGAGGCTTAATTGATGATCCTTCCTTGGCATTAAATTGTACTCTAGTTTTCTTACCGAATTGGAAAGATTTGCATATGATATTTTCAGGTAGAGTAATATTGGGAAGATCACGAACAGCTTTAAGTCTGCTTGATTTGTTGATTTGAGAGAAGCTCAGATGCCCCAACCTTCTATGCCATAGCCAATTTTCTAAATATTTACTCAAGTAACATTGTTCTTTGCAGTTCTTCAATACATACAGGTTGCTTGGAGTTATTTTTCCTTTTATAATTGTTTTACCTGTATCAAGATCACGTACCACACATTCTTTTGAACTAAATACAACTTCAGTTCCTTGATCACACATTTGACTTACACTTAACAGGTTATGATTTAATCCATCCACATACATGACATTATTAGCTTTCACCTTTTCTTTTAGAAAAACAGACCCTTTTCCCTTAATGACAGCAGGAGTATCATTTCCAAATGTAACATTCTTTTCTTTTTCTAGAGCACTATATGCAAGAAGTTTGTTTTTGTCACCTGTCATGTGTTTTGAGAATCCACTATCAATGTACCATTGATTTTCTTCACCTTCTGCAAATAAATCTATGCCACAATTTTCAACCTGTAATTCCTTCTTTTTCCACACTTTGGAGCTTGAAGGAAAATGCTCTTTTGGCTGGACTTTGCTCCTGCATTCAGATTCTTCATGGCCAAATTTATTGCAATAAGCACATTCAACTTCATTTTGAAGAGGAGAAAAGTTGTTATAAGTATTCTTCTTTGTTTCAATATCAATCCTTTTCTTTCTTGCTTCTCTTGTCATGATGGTTTTATATGCAACACATTGAACACCTTTATGACCAAAATTGTGACATGAGAAACATTGTCCATTGAAGAAGAAATTTCTGCGATCATGAAATCTTCTACTTGAATTTACCTGTTGATTGGTGTTTCTTTGAAAGATATTCCTATTAGTGTTCTTTGAATTGAGATGATCATGCTTTACCTGTAAATATTCTTTATTCCCTTGCTGAGTGGCAGAATGTTGTATACTAGCTGTAGCTGCTTTTAGATAATTTGGTGTTGAAGCCTGAGAAGATTCTCCAATATATCCAAGACCTGTCTTTATTAGAGGAGAACGTTGTACCTTGATAATCTCATCTAAGGTTTCAAATCCTTTAGCAAATATAAGATTCAAAGTCTTTACTTTCTCAATTTCTTTTCCTAGACTTACTATTTCACATTCTAATTTCTCATTGTGTTTCTCCTTTTCTTCAAGCTGATTTTTTAGAGTTTCTATGGATATTTTACTTTCTTCTAAGCATATTTTGAGTTTATTGAATTCATCAAGAAAATAACTGTCCTCTAACGCATCCATAAAAGTATCTTTTTCTTCTCTAGATTCCTTTCAAATTTCATGAGAAGTCTAAGATCTTGTTCACATTCTTCCTCACTATTAGATAACCCATCACTGTCTTCATGAGTATAGTAACTTTTTCTAGTGCTAAACCGATTCTTATTCCTTCTTGCTACTTCCTTCCCTTTTTCATGTGTTTCTTTATGAGGAAACTTAGCAGCATAATGACCAAATATTCCACAAGCAAAACATTTGAAAGGAAGCTTACCTCTGAACCGTCCTGTGCCAAGTTGGAGTTTCTTTACAAAATTTACCTCATCTTCTTCTAAGATATACACTAATCCTTCTGTCTCTTGTACTTCTTTCCATTTTGTAGAAGCTCTAAATATGACTTCTTTGACTTCAGATGGTCCTTCTCTTCTCATTTCACATGCAGTTAGTATGCCATGAAGTTGCACCACAGTAAGATTTTGAAGATCCTGCTTTTCTTCAAGAGCAGAATCTTTTGACTCAAATTTTACTGTTAGCGATCTTAAAACTTTCTCAACCAAAGTAGATTCGGTTATTGTTTCTCCCAGATTTCTCATACGATTTACAATATCATCAAGACATAAAAAGAAATTGACAATGCACTCCTCATTATGCATTTTTAGATTCTCATACTGAATTCTGAGAGTTTGGAGTTTAGAAATTTTTACCTTTGCATCACCTTCATAACTTAGAATGATTTTGTCCCATATTACCTTTGCTGTATCCAGCTGCATGAATTTGAAAAATTCTGATTCAGTTAGACTTCCCAATAGAGCATTGACCGCCTTTGCATTTGTTTCATAATTCTTTCTTTCTGTTGGATCTGTTGGTACTGCGGCTGGATATTGATATCCTCCTTCAACAATAGCCCATACATCTGCTCCCAGATACTGAAGATAGGATCTCATCCTTGTTTTCCAAAAGATTAAATTGTTTCTGTTAAAGAGCGGAGGCCTGATAGATGATATTCCATCTTGATAGCTCATCTTTCTTGATCTTCCTTCTAGCAGTTAAGCTTTTTTAGAAGGACCTTCTCTGATACCAATTTTTGGGAAAAATACTGAGAGGGGGGGGGTGAATCAGTATTTAGAGCTGACTGAAATTTTTTTAATTTTTCTTTCTCTTAAAAACCATACGCTACTTTACTGAACCAAACTCACGTATACACGCGGATATCCTTAATAAAACTTACGTATGTCTAGAGATCTTATTATGCATTTAATTATTTACTTAGATCAGTGCATCATTCATTCATCAGATGTTTAGTAAGCAGTAAACGTGTGCAGTAAATTAAAAAATAAACCATCACACATAAGCAACACACATGAACACCAGTATTTAAGGTGGAAACCCAATTCGGGAGAAAACCACCGTTGCTATCGTCTCTGTCTTCAATATTTATTATAAAGAAAAATTCTTACAATTTTGTACTAGTGCAGACTCATACCAGCACGCAGGCACCCACCTGCAGAAGGCTGCAACCTTCTCTCGTTCTCCAACCACTACTGGAAGGGAGCTCCAACCCCCTCACTGAAGGCTTCGACCCTCAGCATCACCATGGACCATGTTTCATCAATTTTCATACTGGATCCAACAGCTTCCACACAACATACCTTGTAGGCCACTTTTCATTAGATTTTCAGACTGCACCCACTCCATACATCAAACTGAAACTTATAACTTCATCAACCAATCAACCAACAACTTGATCTTCAATCAACATAATTAGCAGCATATTCAACATTCAAACAACCCAGAACTGTATGAATACATCATTGACAGATAGGAGTAAAATAGAAAAATAGCTCAAACATTTCATTCCATACACTTCAGCAAAACCCTAGATTCCATACGCGCTTTTACTTCAATGAACCTGCGTATATACATGCTTTCACAAAGACAAACCTGCGTATACGCGCTTTTGCTGAAACAAACCTACATATATACGTGCTTTCGCTGAGATGAACATGCGTATAGATCTGTAACTTTTTAGAACTATGCAGCTCTTCAGAACAGATAACTCATATTTCACCCTTTACTTTAGCAAAGATTCGCCAGATCACAGATCTAAACATTCCATAAACAGATCTAGAAAATACATAGTCATTTCAGATCTAGAGATCCCTCTTCATCATTTTCTTCATAGGTACATTATTAATTTAGATCAATCAATAAACTGTTACCCATTCCATGCAGAAATACTTCAGAGTGAAGTATTCATTAAAACCCAGACTTTAGAATAGATATGCAGATACAAACTCAACCCTGAACAGACATTGATTCAAATAGCATACGCTACTTTGCTTTACTGAAGCCACGTACATACGTGCTTTCCTGCACATCAACCCGCGTATACTTCTGTGTATTTGATTCTTCAAAAACCCTAACTTCCATACGCACCTTTCATGAAGCAAACCCACGTATATACGCGCTTTTACCGAGACAAACTAGTGTATAGATCTGAAAATATAAACTTTGTATAACAGACCAGATCTATAAACTTACCCAGATTTCTTCAATTTCTTCATCAGACTTGCGCCAGGTCTTCATCATTTCTTTTGCAGATCATCCTAAAGATTCATCATTTCAAGATCTAGAGATCTTGAACCTTCATCATATCCATAGGTGCATCATAGATTGAGATCTAACAATTAAGAACAGAGTTCATCCATGCAGATATTCCTTAGAGAGATTTATTCATTAACAACCCTTACACATGCACACATCGCACTATGATCCTCTTCTCCTTATATAGTTTTAGCCTTTATCAATACCATGAGTCAAAACCACTTAACCGCTAATGGTATTCCTGGATGGGATCAAATAGATAATCCAGTGCTCAATACTGTGGGCCAATACCATGGTCATGTCCCTTGGTTTTGTAAATTTAGAGTGCAAATAGGCATACACTACTTGGTTATACGTACTTTTACGCATACATATGCTACTTTGCCTTTACAAACCTGCGTATGCTTTGTGACATATCTTATTCATCATTACTTTGGCACTTACTGGAATTTCTTTCTTTGTTACTTCTAAACTGCTCTGTAGATACATCAAATTTACATCATTAACAAATAGGTTGCTATCCAAAGTCAACTCATCAAGTCAGTTTCCATCAAGGACAACTTCATCAAGTAGGTTGCCATCAAGGACAACATATTGCATCATATTGCCTACAATATCATGATTTCCGTTAGACCAAAACCCGCAGGTGTTAGTCAACGATTGTATCGCTAGAGATAAGGATCCACGAGAGGTGGTTAGTGAATGTCGTAAAACACACGGGGAGCGTTGGTTTATCCAATGTCCAACAATCTCCCCCCAACATGAGCCAGGTGTGGATCAAACTCGTGACCTACACTCTAATACCACTTGATGGGAATCACGATTTCCGTTAGACCAAAACCCGCAGGTGTTAGTCAATGATCGTATCGCCAGAGATAAGCATCCATGAGAGGCGGTTAGTCCATGTCGCGAAACACATAGGGAGCATTGGTTTATCCAATGTCCAACAAGAACACTTGATATAAGCAAGTTCCAAAACATAATCACACACATGTATACCATAGAAATATAGTAGGATGCACAATACTGAATATTCACATGCCTACCTTAAAATGAAAACAAAGAAACACTTATTTCTAAGTGCGACAATTAAGACATAGATTTGTGACACAAAATACAAGTTACGACACAAGTGTCGATTGCAACAAGAAAGTGAATTGAGTTGTGGGAGAGTGCCTAGCACATATTCTTATGATATATAAGATCATATAATGTATATGAGTGCACCAGATCCGCCTCTAGTTATGTGCCAAAGTGTGACATATGTAGGAGTGAAAAAAATCAAAAGCAACACTTTTGACAATAAAAATAAGTGAAAATGACACTTGTAACAACTAAATAATGTGGAAGTGACATGAAAAAGTGGAAAAAGGAGAAAGATACACTAGTGAAAGTGAAAGCAAGAAAAAACAATAGTCGTGAAACTGAAAATTACACTTATGAAAACAAAAGCATGCAAAAGTGAGAATTCAAAAAACTCACTGGGATGATGATACACTTCCAACTAAGAGTGAGAGAGACTATCAACTGGAATATCACACTTCTTTTGCATATGGATTGTGCAGTCACTATCCTTATCAACTATGAAAGTAATGCCATCAAGGACTACGCAATATTTGAGGTTTTCACAATTTATTCCACTAATGATAGTGCAATTTTTGTTACCAAAGACCGTGCAGATATTGTCTTCCAAGACTACACCATGTATATATTCAGAGGATAAAAATGGAATGTTGCGCTTTCTAGGAGGGTGTGTTCTTATGAATGTGTAAAAATATAAGCATGTGTAAGAAAGTGAATTTGATAATTAGAAAACTTGAGCACTTACCAAAACATAAACCGACCATGAAGTGTCTATGATCAACTTGGAATGACAAATCTTAAGATCACAAGGAGGCTCTAACATTCAAGTGTAGGAAAAAATTTGTAGGTTGCTTTTTGGAGTGACAATACATTGGGCATAATAGTAGCAATAGGAAGAGAAAACTATCCTTCACAATCCAATTTCTCAATATTGATGTATATGGCTTCAAATTTAGAACAACAATTTAATACTTAGTAATGAAGAGTGAGCAACTTGAATTTTCCTAGAATCAATTCCAATGCTTATAGAATAATTCTCATAATTCTAAGTCACTCTAACATAATTGAATACGAGAAACACTTTCCATATTGTCACTCTACTTACTATTAATATGTGTATAATTGTTAGTATAATTAGAGCATGTATTTTAATATCAATCCGGGTTGGTAAAATTATAAACACACCCAAAGTATATGGATCTTAGACTTAACTAGTGTAAGAAGTAGGCTTTTAGATGAATTAAATAATGGAAACACATATCAAAAATATAAAATACTGATTGTAAAAAAACATAGATCTATAAGCATGAAGAAGTGAATGATTGAATCATAGTCAACAAGGAATAGGCTCTTGACTTAGAGATCCCAGTCGTCCTTCCTTCTAATTTATTTTTCAACAAAACCAAGTTCACCATAAATTATACCACCTGATTTAAGAAAGAAACTTATTTAAGAAAGTAAGAAAGGATGAATGCATAGATAGAAATTCCAGTCCAATTCTTCGTTCATAAGAAAGAGGCTCCAACTTGGAGACCTAGGTTGTCCTGCCTTATCCAAACTTGTCACTGAAAGGAGATCATTTCCAAAAAATAAATGGTCATGATATACTAATAAATTTATACAAAAAATATTCACACGAAATTATGATACAAATATACAAAAAACTAAAATGTTACTTATTCACAATTATACACATCTATGAACAAAATAGTGTACTTAGCTTAAAATGGGGGCCCTACACCTTTTCTTGGTAGACCTCTAAGAAAATAAGCTACACAAATTCACCATTCACATCCCACAACAATAATGCATAAGAAATATAGAGAAAGTCTTCAAATGTATTTAGAAAGAGAGTAATCACAATGATAATAATAATATATTCATAGTTGTTGAGTAGCTATGCTTAAATAGGCTAAAAGTGTAACAAAATCAACTATAATGGTGGTGAAAACCAATCAAGGGTCCTATTCCACCTAATAGGGTCGAACTCATCCTTTTGTTGCACAAAATATGGGAAGATTCCACAAAATCACAAAACTGCCCCTAAATTAGGGGATTTCCTGAGTGACTAGTTAAGTTTGACCAACTTTGACCATGCCTGTTCTGACTCATTTGGAGTCTGCTCCTATACTTCTTGAATATATCTTCAGTTTTTTCCCAGCTTTCTTGCACATACGACTTCAATGGAGACATTACGGAAATTTTTGTTTCTCCCAAAAATGTTTTTAATACCCAAATTTTACCTAAAGTTCCAAAAATTAAAAGACATAATTATTTTACCTTAATGTGAAGAAAGAGGAAAAAACATGAAAAATATGATCATGATATGGTGGTGACTGATGATAGAAAGGTGTAATATGCATGGTGAAAAATGGTTGAAATTGATGGCCAACATCTCCCCCTTGTTGATCCACAAGCATGTCCTCGTGCTTCTCTTCGTCTTTTGGATATCTTGCCTCTGCATAGTGATCTTCCTGTGGATTTTCCCCTTGATGTATAAGATTCTACCTGAGCTACTAGAAAAATTATATCGATGCCTTCTTGTCCTTTTTATTCTCTCTTGTATATTGAACTATTTACCTTTTCTATCTCATATTTGTATTGCGAGTGTTTCTTATTTTTTAGCCACCTTATACTTTTTTTAAAATGAGGATGTTTTATGTTTCCAATTTTTTTATTTTATTCTTCATCCTATTGTTCTCTTTAACAACCTTATTGTTTTTCTCCTTTTACATTTCATTTTTTTTGGACACCTAATCCTCTAAGGGTTGGTGTAGAAGGCGAATAGACATAGGAAGTCCAAGAGAACTTGGAAGATAAATCCAAAGGTCACAATAATTTATTATAAATGTACATCATGTGAATAATATGGAAACATACAATTATATTTCTCATATATTTCTTTCGATTCCTTTTTGAGATGTCTCTCCATGATTTCAGTTACTTGGAGCTTTGTGTTTAATTCCTTCATCTTCTTGGCATTTTCTTCTTCATGAACCTCTTCAGAAACCGCTTCGATCTTCTTTGAATTTCTTCTTTGTGACTCTCTCATGGTTCACCATGAACCTCTTAAGAAAACCCTTTTATCATATTTGCATATGATGAGTAGGATGATGATCCCTCAATCCAAGAATCTTTTTCCAGTTCTCTAAGTTTTTCTTGTGCTTCCCTCTCTAGTTTTTGAATAATTTCATGATGCGATTGTTGAGGTGTACTAAGAGGCAATTCTTATAGTATTTATACATCAATGTCTTTGTCTCCCTTAGAAGGCTCTTATATCACCTTATTCCTTGAATTATTTGGGAAAGATATAAAATATATCTCCATATCAATGTTTATTCCCTCTTGCTTCTTCTTGGATCTGGTTCTTGTGTATAATGGTGATTGCATAATATATCTAGAAAGATGCAATTGTTAAAGTGCTTCCTCATTTCCAACCAATTCTTCTTCCCTTTGAATTTCTAAAAAATGGTCATTGTCCAAGAAGTTTTCCCATGTCCCTTGATCTGAATTTGATTGTTAATTATTTTTTTTCTAATATCAGTTTCAAATTTATAATGAAAGTTCTTATGTTTGCTTCTTGTACAAGGGTTTATAGATGTGCTTATGATTGATAACAAACAAACTTGTGGAGATAAAGTTGATTTCATGAACATAAAAGCATGGAAACTAAATGCTGAACAAAAACATATAAATACACAACAAACCATGACAACTGAATCAATAACATATTGTTTTGATGAAGGAGTTCACCCCTCCTAGGCTACATCTCCTTGGTCTAGTTTCCATGGCATGGGCCTTCGTATTAGCTTCAATTGTTTAAAAATTATGTTTATA
Source organism: Pinus albicaulis (assembly GCA_034641835.2). NCBI lineage: Eukaryota > Viridiplantae > Streptophyta > Pinopsida > Pinales > Pinaceae > Pinus > Pinus albicaulis. The sequence continues at coordinate 28,596,348 of MU968359.1, forward strand.
GTCTCCTTTTGCCTCTGAAACCTACTCCAATGGTCCAAAACATCAAAATATACCAAGAATGACCCTTCCTGAGCCAAAATTGGTCAAAAATTAGCTCAGTTATTGAAAAAACCATTTTTCTTACATTTTCTCCACTAAATCTGGAAAATGTGTAGCTAACACTACTAAATTTGGAATTTCCGCCTCAAAAGGCACCCCCACCAGTTTCACCGCCACTTTACTCTATAGATTAACACACAGTTAGTAACGACTTAGTGGATAAGCACGTCATTAAACTACACATTATCCAAACGTTGCAAACAGATTAGTTTAAGGCTTAAGCGCAGATTATAATACGTTAATCCTAGATTGGAAATAAAAAAAATGTTTATTGTTTTGTATTTTCCCACCAGTTCATAAGTTGCTCACCCACGGTTCTAGCTTTAGATCATATGGGAGGGGGTTGTACCGCGGGGCATGCCCCCTCCAAACCCCCATCGTAGGCACATTTAAACTTCAAGTATGAGTGGAAGTGGATATGGGTTAAGACCCATCAGAGTGGTAGAGCAATAGAGTGCTAGAGTAGCACAGGGGTGGTCATGGGTTCAACCCCAACCCCCCCACTAATATTTTGATACGCCCTACAATAATATATCAAAAGTTTAAAACCACAGTTTATAATCTATACCCTATCTGCCATATATGGCACCTGTCCGCCAAGTGTAGTGGCCTTTGCCAAGTAGATTTGAAGTCTCCTCCATATAATATATCTTCTCCATAGACTAAGGTCTAAAAAATATATGTGTCATATATGTGTCTATCCATAGATTACCACCCAACTCTGTCAGTATAGAATAAGGTCTAAAAAATATATGTGCCATATATGTGTCTGTCTGAAACTTTGGAATAGGAGATTTCAAATATTAGCCAAGGTTGGATGGGTACACACCAGAGGGGACATGTGGCATCCTTTGGTTTCACCACGTGTCTAGCTCTGGCTGGACTACTCCAACCTAAAAACATTTCTCATTCAACCTTAGAAACATACATAAAAAAATTTCAATTCCAAAGTTCACTGGCGAATCTGACTGCGACACTTGTCATAGTGTCATTGGATTAAAATTAGAGAATATTCTGTTGATATTCCTGAAGTGATGACTGGACTGCCATGTCATCAGTCTGTCATTGTTCTGCACATATTTTATCTGTTTGGGAAAATAGACAGCAGGCCATAATGTCTTCATCCAGAGTTGTATTTGGACGAAATGAATTTCACCAGAATCCCGGCAACGAGCTCTACGCGGTTGTTCTAGTTTGGAGAATTTCTGGGCACTTCCATTTTTTAGCTAAATACTGAGCCTCTGATCATTCCTCCCCACTAGAAGACTTTTGGACCCCAAAATATACTATCAATTTTTCAGTAGGTGAGGGTGAAACTCCCTCACCCTTTTAATATCCATTCATTTGGCCTTGGAAATATTTCGTGCCTTGAGTCCCACTCTAAGGTATTTGACATTCCCTCTCCTTGAAGTTCTGGTTCTTCTATCAACTATGAGATCTTGCTAAATTTCATCAAAATATTCCGGCAAGAAATCATTTATGGAAGTTGAACATGCTCTCCTTAATCATCAATCAAAGGAGGCTCAAACAATCTCAAATTCTCAACATTAACGATAGAATATATTTTCATATAAGGAGGTAAGTCTAGCTTGAATGCATTGCTACCAATCTTTTCCAGAATTTTAAATGGACCATAACGGATTGGATTAATAATTTTACCTTCCACTTGCAATATTTATTTGATGATATATAACCAAACTTCATCTCCAACCTGGAATTTGTGATCAAGACAGTGTTTATCATGCCTTTCGTTGTACCTGCTTTGACTCTTTTCAAGTTGTTCTTGCATTGTGTGATGTACCAACTAAATTTTCTAAATGAATTTCCTTGCCTTATCTATGTCACTATGACCATATATAGAGACATATTTCTCAAATTTGAAGTCCAAATGCGATCTTGGCAAGTACCCAAGACATGCCTCAAATGGCGATGTGTTTGTGGAAGAATTCTTTGCCCTATTGTATGCATGATGAATGTAATGAAATTGTTCATCCCACAACTTGGGATGTTTGATGCAATAACCTCTAAGAAGATGAATGACTATTCTGTTAAACACCTTGGTCTGACCATCTGTTTGCAGATGAAATGTTGTACTCTTCTTCAACTTTGTGCCCATCATGTCCCACAATTTTGACCAAAAATTCCCAACAAATTGGGAATCGCGATCACTTACAATAGAAGTAGGAAGACCAAAATGAACCCATACATTTTGAAATAAAATATTATCTGTCTTTTTAGATATAATTTGTTTTTTACATGGCATCAAAAGACACATTTTGTTAAACCTATCTATAACAACATACAAGTAATCATGACCTTTCCTTGACATTGGAAGACCACTTACAAAATACATTGAGATACTCTCCCAAGGATGTGAAGGAAATAGAAGTGGAGTGTGCAATCCAAGTTTTCTATTACTAGGCTTACCTATTGCAAAAAAAAAACATATTATAATAAAACGAGATACACTATCAATAATGCATGGCCAATAACAATACCTTTGGAGATTCGCTCTCGTCTTACCTACACCGAAATTTCCATCAATCAATGAAGTGTGCGCCTCCCTTATGATATTGTTTATTTCTCCCTGTAGTATACATAACTTGCCCAAGTGATACAACAAACCGTTATGCCCATGATAATCTAACTCTTCAATTTGGTTTCCTTGACTCAAGCATTAATACACATCTTGAAAATCACTATCATATGCATATTGTTTAATGTAACTTTCATGCATAGCTGAATTGTGATTGAGTATAATTGATGAATATACAATAGGCCTAGAGAGCATATAAAATACCTTATTGTAGATTCCTTTTTTTATACCTAGTAACCAAATGAAATTTTTGTAGAAATCCCATCCATCTGAAATGTCTTGATTGCTGCAACTATGACTGTGATTGTAAGTACTACAATGGCTAATGGTCAGTATGTATAATGGTATATTTCCCCATCAAATAGTGCTTCCATTTATTTACACTTTGTACCAATGAATATAACTCTTTGTCATATGTGGGATAGTTAGCCATAGCTCCAACAAAAATTTCAGAATGAAACGAAATAGGATTACCAGGCTACATGAGAACTACTGCCATGGCATAATCACTTACATCTGTTTGGATCTAAAATAGCTGTCTAAGATCTGGAAGAGCCAATACCGATGCTAAAATAATATTTTGTTTTAAAGCATAAAATTGTTTTTGTTTCATATCTCTCGAATGGAATACTTTCTTGACACTTGTCAATGCATGTAACGAAGCTGCAATGGAAGACAAATTAGCAATGAATTTCCTCCAATGTTGTGTTGCCCCAAGAAATATTCTTACCTCCGTAACTGTATTGGGCTTGGTCCAATTCAGAAATACCTCTACTTTGGAAGGGTCTATCTTCAACTCACCTCCTCCAACAATGTGTCACAAATGCACTAAAGAATTCTTGCCAAACTCACACTTTGAAATCTTTAAAAATTACTGCTCTTTTTTCAAGACATCAAGTACCTTGTTCACAGGCATGACATGTTCATCTCTTGATTTGCTGAATATCAAAATATCATCTAAGTAAAAATGATGAAGTCATATAGAAATGGTCTTAGTAGATCCTTCATAACTCTCATGAAGGTAGCTGGAGCATTTGTTAGACCGAATGGCATAAACTAACCACTCAAACAATCCTTGTCTAGTTTTAAATGCAGTCTTCCAAATGTCCTCCTCATATATTCTAACTTGATGATAACCACTTCGTAAGTCTAGTTTAGTGAAATAATTTGCATAATTTAACTAATCAAGAAAATCATCAATGCGTGGGAGTGGATAGTGATTCTCTACCATGATTTTCTTTAGTGCACGAAAATCTATGCACATGCGCCAAGTCCCATCCTTCTTTGGTACCAGAAAAAATAGTGAACCGCATGGAGAAGTAGATGGGCATATGATACCATTGTTCAGAAATTCTTGGATTTGCTTCTTGATTTCAACACTCTCCATAATTGACATGCGATACATACTAATGTTTGGAAGTGGAACATCCTACTGCAGCAGAATCTCATGTTGAATTCCCCTCTTGGGAGGTAACCCTCTTGGTTCTTGAAACATCTCGCCATGCTGGCCTACCACATCAAAAAAATTACGTTTTAATTTGTCATCACATCCTTCAAAATATTCATAGTCAACATAATCCTTTTTCTTTATCATGAGACGCACAAAATTTTTACTTGCATTAACTAGCCTCTTCATTTGCCCTGCATTAACTAAATACATATTCAGCTTTTTGCGATGAGATCTCACAATATACTCCACCCCATCCTTAAGCCAGATGATATTTGTTCTCATGGTGATAAAACACTGCTTTCCTGACATACAAATATGGACTTCCCAAGATAATCCATAAAATTTCAAGTGGAACCACATCTAACTCGATTTCATCAACAAAGTTTGCAGTAATGGCAAATCGAAATATGCATTTCCTTGTAACCTGTAAATTGGAATTCTTAACTATCCAACCCAAAGCGTATAGTGTATGATGTGGTATGGTTTCAAGGTTAATATTTTTGACCAAGTCTTCTGAAATCAGGTTTACTTGTGACCCACTATCGAACAATGCATCAATCTTTGTATGATTTGAAATCATTTTTACATGGAACAATTCTATCTTTGTGTCTTCATTTGGAGTGTTGTTGTGACTATTTTAGGAACTAGTACTTGCTATGGCTTCTTTTCCCTTTTTTACCATGGCTACGATCTTGGTCTCATCACTAGAATTAGATCCAATATCATGTTGTGTGGTGGCAGTCATCTTTTGTTTCCCCTTTTTATTTGGTTTCTTAGGCCTTAGTTGAGGAAGTAGTTTCCAACAGTGGGCTTCATCATGCCCCTCTTTGGCACAATGTTTGCATGTAGGTTTCTCCCATTCTTTCTTAATCCTCACATTCTTATTTACCTTCCATTTTCCTCCCTTATCTTTTCCCTTACCCTTGAATAGCTTCTTCTTACCACCCTCTTCCTGAATGTTCTCTCCCCTTGCTTCAAGATGTGTGGCTTGCACACATACTTGATCTAAGTTTCTTGGGTTAAACATAAGGATAGTATGTTTCAAATAGGAATGAAAACCCCCAATGTATTTCAAGAGTGTGTGTTGGGAATTGAAGTTTACTCCTAACAACAAAGCCTTCTTTCTAAACTCCTGGGTATACTCTTGAACTATTTGGCCCTTGAGCTCATAATTTATTTTTTCATATAGGCTAATGGATAAAAATGTATTTTAATGGAAGAAATAAATTCAACCCAAGAAATGTATATCTTACCATGGATTCACATTTTTTCTTGAGCCTTTGCTTCCCACCAAACTAGTGTTGCTCCTTCTAGCCTTAATGAAGCCAACTAGATCTTTATGACTTCCTCTTGTAGATTCTGAATTCTACAATATACCTCCAATTGACAGATCCAATTTTACAAATTCTCTGCATTTAACTCACCATTGTACATGTGAAGTTAAAAAGTAATGTCCAATTTGAGAAATGGAGTTTGTCCTTTTCGAGTTTTTGAATGTGTGTGGGTGGTTTTTGTGGTGGAAGTGGAAGATGATGTTGATGAAAATGATGAGGATGAGGATGGTGGAGATGGAGGTGTCTTTCCTCCACTACCCTTTGAACTCTTATCTTCATCCTTTTTATCATCTGAATTTACTTCTCCATGTGGAGGCTTAGAACCTTCTCCTGCCCTTTCTGCAGTGAATGCATCAAACATGATTTTAACCATTATCTTAATGTCATTGAAGTATTTCTTGAAATATTCCTCTTCTGAATGTCCTTGATTCTCTCCAACACTTGACATGATGGCTAAGGATTCAAACTTAACTTCTGATGCTTGTACCTTTTCAATCAACTCAGCTTCTTGTGCAATTTGTACCTCTTCAATCCCAACTTCTGAAGATAGAACTTGAGGTTCTTCAAGTGAAGCTAGGAGTGGAACTTTGGGTGAAGATGATGCTCTCTTAGCTCTCCTTCTTCTGGTCCTAACCTCAGGACTAGCAACCAATATCTTTCCTTCTCCTCTCTACAACTTCAACCTTGTAAGCATCACAAAATTGCAACTATTAAAAACCTTCTTGCACAACCTCAAGAAAATCAAGTGAATAACCTGGCTCTGATACCATCTTGATATGAATTTTATTTTTAGTTATTTTTGTTCTAATATCAATTTCAAACTTATAATAAAAGTTCTTATGTTTGCTTCTTGTACAAGGGTTGATATATGTGCTTATGATTGATAACAAACAAAATTGTAGAGATTAAGTTGATTTCATGAACATAAAAGCATGGAAACTAAATGTTGAACATCAACATATAAACACAAAGAAAACCATGACAATTGAATCAATAACACATTTTTTTGATGAAGGAGTTCACCCCTCCTAGGCTACATCTCCTTGATCCAACTTCCATGACATGGGCCTTTCTATTGGCTTCAATTGTGCAAAAATGTTGCTTACAATCTCCTATTTCCTCTGCAACCTACTCCAATGGCTCCAAGACATCAAAATATACCAAGAATGACTCTTCCTGAGCCAAAATTGGTTGAAAATTGGCTTAGTTATTGTAAAAACCAATTTTCCTACATTTTCTCCACTAAATCTGGAAAATGTCCAGCTAACATTGTTAAATTTGGAGTTTCCGCCTAAAAATGTGCCTCTGCCAGTTTGACTGCCACATTAATCTCTGGATTAACACACAGTTAATGACGACTTAGTAGATAAGCACATCATTAAACTACGTGTTATCCAAACCTTGCAAACGGATTAGTTTAAGGCTTAAGCACATATTATAATATGTTAATCCCATATTAGCAATAATAAACAAGTTTATTGTTTTTAATTTTCCCGCGAGTTCATAAGCTGCTCGCCCACAGTTCAAGCATTAGATCATATGGGAGGGGGTTGGCTCCCTCCGAACCCCCATCATAGGCGCGTTTAAAATTCAAGTATAAGCGTAAGTTCATATGGGTTAAGACCCATCAGAGTGGTAGAGGGGTAGAGAACTGGAGTAGCATGAGGGTGGTCATGGGTTCGACCCCGACCCCCGCACTAACATTTTACTACACCCTACAATAATATATTGAAAGTTTAAAACCATAGTTTATAATCCATGCACTGTCCACTATATATGGCACCTGTCCGCCAAGTGTAGTGGCCTTAACCAAGTAGATAGAAGTCTTCACCATATAATATATATCCTCCAGGGGCTAAGGTATAAAAATTATATGTGTCGTATATGTGTCTGTCCATATATTGAAACCAAACTCCGCCAGTATAGAATAAGGTCCAAAAAATATATGTGCCATGTATGTGTATGTCTGAAACTTTGGAATGGGAGATTTCAAATATTACCCAAGGTTGGATGGGTCCACACCAGAGGGGACATGTGGTAGCCTTTGGCTACACCACGTGTCCAGCTCTGGTTGGAGAACTCCAACCTAAAAGAAATTCTCATTCAACCTTAGAAACAGACATAAAAAAATTTCAATTCCAAAGTTCACAGGTGAATCTGACTATGACACTTGTGATAGTATAATTGGACTATAATTGGAGAATATTCCCTGGATATTCTTGAAGTGCTGACTATATTTCCATGTCATCATTCTGTCATTATTCTACACATTTTTTACCTGTTTGGGAAATCGGACAACAGGTCATAACTCCTTCATCCGAAGTCAGATTTGGACGAAATGAATTTCGTTGAAATTCTGGTGACGAGCTCTACGCGTTCGTTCTTATTTGAAGCATTTATGAGGACTTTCATTTTTGAGCTAAATACTGAGCCTCTAATCATCTCTCCTCTATTTTTCAATTGATATTCAATCAATGTCTTGATTAATCCTTGGTGATAGTAAATGGCCTCTTTGTTTTCTGTTTTTCTTCTCACCCCTTCAATCATTTTTTATAAACTTTTGGAAAATAAATCAAGGAGATTTAATTTACTATTACTTTTTATATGCTGTAGAATTTTGATATTGTGTAGGTGCACTATGCTATACCTCCAATCACAGGTAAAATAATTCTAATTAATGATAACCAGCTTAGCCCATGGCTCTTTAAACCACTCCCTTGATATCCCCTTATATTTTTCTAATGTACCCTTCCTTGGCTTTTCTAGAAAATAATTCCATCCCTTTTCTTTGAAGTGTTGTCCCTTATGGCATTTTTCTCCTATCATTGGCAAGTTTTTCGCTTGAGAAAAATAATAGTGTGTGATAAGGATGGTAATATCTCCTATAATTGTTTTTTCATTATCATAATTGGATACAAACATCTCTAACACTTTATTATAGTAACCATCAAATTGCAAAAGAAACTGTAATAACCCTGCTTGATAAAGTTTCTTTATGGTTTCTTTTTTCCATTTCTCAATTTGGAATCCCTTGGGATCTATTCTTCATTCCATTTGCAAGTTTTGGTGGCTTTTTTTATGTTCTTTTTGTTCTCACGAGCCTGCAATGTATACCCAAAAAACATCTGAGCTGGAATGTTGATTTGAATCATTGCTGAATACCCACAAAAACAACGAGAAATATCTAAACTAAAATTTCAAATTTCTAGAATGATATGCAAATTTTTTATCACTGTTGATGTAATATTCCCAAATGGGAAAGAAGCGATACATGAACACAATAATGGAAAGAATCGTGAATAAATCAACACACCATGATATGAGACAAATGTACAACCATATTATTAAACATATAAGCAAATAATAAGCACAAGATCTTGAGGATCAAGTCACTCAAGCAATACAAAACAAGCCTCTACAAGAAAAGTATACCATCACATGAGAAATATCTGCTATAAAAATGTCCCTGAGCTAAGACAGTGTAGTTTTAGGGCATAAACTACTGCATAAAGATGGATCAATGTATATCTACTATTATATAGCTCAAATAATGCTAGGAGTGAAGATCCAGCCTCATAGACACCTTTCCAAGAGAACCTGCGAAGGGTTTACGGAAATACACCCAAATACAAATGGTGATATATAGCCCTAGGACTGAAGAGTCATTACAAACTAAAGCTCATGAAATATAAGGCTGAAATAATATGTATCTTATGTAGATATCCTGAAGGGTTCCCTCCAATGAAAGGTTGAACCACCCACCTACAAGAAAACACTCTAAAAGAGCCAATAGATCCTCCTCTGAAACTGCCCCCAAAAATAATGCAATTCCCAGCTGAAACTGTGCTGTGAATGACGGGGATAGGTTGGCCTGGTGCTAAATATATGAAATGTGCTCAATAACCCTCCTTGTTGATCTCCCAAGAGAAGGAATCCTTCCTCCTATGAAAAACTAGCTCAGAAAGTGGGTTTCTCAACCCTCCATGACAACACCCTACAACACAACACAAATCTGAACAGAAAATGTGATGTAGTTGAAGAATGAAGCTTGGCCAGAATGCCAAATGTGTGGAAATGATAGATCAATACTCCCCCAAGAGGCCTCTCAAGGGAAGAGGTTGGATTCCAACTCGGGAACACCCTGTGTTAAACAACACTGCAATCTTAGCTAAACAACTGAAGAGAGAAATAAAGTCTAAAAAGACATATCAAAATAATAATCATAACATACCCCCATATGGATGCCATCCTCTTCCTTATAAAAAATGTGAGCCTTCTCACCTTGGGTCCCACTCATTAGGGTTTTCATAATCATGCAATAAATCTCCCTCCAAAAGTACGCTGTCCCACCATTAATGCCACTCCACCATAACAACGCTATTTGATTTGGTCAAAGTTGACCAAGTCTTCACGATCCAGTCCCTTTTTACACCTAAGGGTCTTCAATCTAGCTTTTATATGACCTTCATTCACACTAGGAGTGTATTTTATTCCTACTAAGGATATCTATGGGTTTCCCTGCCCTCTTATTCCTCTATCTAAGAGAAAAATCAAAATTTAATATTCCAATTAATTGTGTGCTAATTTAGGAATATTACATTCATCCCCTCCCAAATTTTGCTTGTCCTGAAGCAAATGTAAGGATATAACTGAAGAGCATCTCCTCTTTGTCCTGTAGCATCTCCATGTGATAAGTTCCTCCAATGAACAAGATGATGTCTCATCAATAAGTCTCCAAGTTGCTCCTCCCAAGTGTATAAGTATGCCTTTGGTGAAAATTCCAAATGGCTCTCATCATGAACAAGTGGAATATCCATGGAAGCAACTATGTGTGGTCTAGGGGCCTTCTTGAGGCATGGGATCTGAAATATATTGGGAACTATCATTCCCATGTGAAGCCTCCATCCCCAAGCTATCATCCACAAGAAGTGAGTCACCCTCCAACATGGCAACTCATGAATCATATCCTCCACCTTAGGCTCCTACAAAGAAGGTGGGTTGTATAGTTGAATATGATGGATCAAATTGTCCATCCCACGCTATCTCTCTCTCCACTTATGATAAGTGTAGATCTATTAGGTCCCTATATTACTAATATAGTCCCTTATTGTTGTTAGTGTAACCCCCTTATTGTTATTATTGTACCCCTGTAACCCCCATATTGTTATTATTGTGCCCTTACGTTATTATTGTTAGGTTGGTTAGGATTACATTGTGGCCCCATGGACTCCTATATATAGAAATGAGGTTTTGTAATTTGTATCATCCAAGAATTTTTCATTCATGTAATGTATTATAGGTTGCCCCCTTGAAGTGGCTTATTTCTAAGGCGTTGATATCTCTTTTCTTCTCTCTTTGGAGCTGGTTTCTCAACATTTGGTATCATAGCTTTGGATTCTAGGGTTTCGTTGCTCCAAAAATGTCATCATGGAATTTTTGCTATAAAGTTTTTTCTACGAAGGTTTAGAAGCTGCAAGTTTTAGAGTGCGAAGCTGAAATCCTGAGGGACATTGTCACAAAATTTGAGATCTTGGTTCGCAATATTTTTGGAGATATGATCTGTTGAAGTTAGGGATTTTTGCAAGCTCCTGAATTTAACTTAAAAAGGTCATCACGAAATTTTCACTATAATGATTTTTCTACGAAGGTTTAGAAGCTAAAATGTTTAGCGAGAAAAGACAAAATCCCGAGGAACATCTTCGAAAAATTTTAGAGCTTGGTTCGCAATATTTTCAGAGATATGATCTGTGGAATTTAGGTCTTTTTTAGGCTCCTGAATTTCATATAAAAAAGGTGATCATGGGAAAATCTTCATAACTCTCTCTCTGAGCATCAGATTGGAATTCTGAAAAAAGAGATTGGAAGTACACGGGCTGTAGTTTCCTATCTATAAATTTCAGATCCAAAGAAGAAAAAAGTGACACATGGAAAGTCTTACAAGTTTTCTCTACTAAACCAGTCCATAATTAGGGCATTGTGGGAGATTGGACATAAATTTTCCTTGAAGAATCCAAATCAAGTCAGACCTATGTAATTTGAAAGAAGCTTCAGAGGACTACTACAAGGCCGAATTTTAGATATTGAGGATCTATAAGTATAGAGATAAGTCAATTTCAATATCGAGCTCCTCAAAAGCAAGTAAAAGGTGTGTATTTTTTTTTTCCGAATTGCATAAGTCTTGTTTGAAGAATCAAGTTGAATTGATTCCAAGGGAATATTGTAGAATAGATATCAGTATTGGATTCTCAAATGGCCCCTAAAAATAATTCAACACCCATTAAGCCTTTAGAAGGCTCTACTATGACTCATGAAGACGAAGAATGGAAACATCACATATCAAAATTACAAGAGCAAGTGCAAAAAATTTCGCTCTCACAAAGAGCAACCAAAAATGACATGGAAGTTTTGAAGAAAGGTGTGGAATCTAAGATGGATGGTTTGAAGAATGGCATGGAAGCTAAGATGGATGTCATGGAAGCTGGCATGGAATCTAATATGTATGACATGGAAGCTAAGATGGAAAACATGAAGAATTATCTAAAAGCAGACATGGAAGGTTTGACAAAGTTGATACAAGAATTTTTTCCTAATGGTGAAAAGATAGTAGAGGAAACTCATGATAAGAAAAAAATAAATTTAATTGTGATTTCATAAACTCTAATGTTGGAGGGAAGAACCACCATATTCCAAAAATGGATATGAGGAAGATTGATGGAAAGGATCCTGTAACATGGATACTAAAGATGGAGCAATATTTTGATCTAAATAATGTGTAAAACACACAAAAGGTATGCATTGCAACTTTACATTTAGAACAAAATACATTTATATGGTATCGATGGCTTTGCTCCTGTAAAAAATTGTCACTTGGTCAATTTTTATGGAGGAAATGATAGCACATTATGACGATACAAAGAGCAACACTTTCTTTAGCCAGTTGATAAATCTTAAACAAAAGTGTTCGATGGGGGGAGCACATTGAGGAATTCCAAAAATTGAATATAAGGGTAACTGATATTCCAAAGGAACATAGGATTGATACCTTCATAGGTACTTTAAAGGATAACATCCAACATGAAGTTCATGTTTTGGAACCTGATTCACTGGAGAAGGCATTCAGGTTGGCAAGAAAAATTGAATGTAAAATTATGGCGACAAGGAAGCCTACCACTCACTTCTATAAATATGGAAGTGTTGCTACTCCTAGATTTCCACAACCTACAAGGTTGACACCACAACAATTGGAAGAAAAAAGAGCAAAAGGGCTTTGCTACAGTTGTGATAGCAAATACACTAAAGGTCATAAGTGTGCTGGGAAGAAATTATTTTACATAGATTGTGAAGAGGAAGAAGAAAATGAACAAGAAGAGGATATACACCAGGAACTAGCCCTAGAAGAGGAAGAAATGAGTCCGACCATATCATGTAATGCATTGGCAGGAATTACCACTCCTCAAACTCTCAAGATAGAAGGACATATCAAGAAGAAAGAGGTAATAGTGTTGATTGATTCAGGTAGTACCCATAATTTTATTCATTGTAAGGTAGCCAAGGAATTGAATTGTTTCATATACCCAACACCAGAATGTCAAGTGATGGTTGCAAATGGAGGAACTATAAATTGCTCTGGAAAATGCCATAATATCAAGCTAACCATGGGGGAATATGTATTGAATAGTCCAATGCTTTCCATTCTTATGGGAGGTGCTGATGTTGTACTAGGAGTACAATGGTTACAATCTTTGGGGATGGTAGCTTTTAATTTTCAAGAAATTTTCTTGAAATTTTTTTCAGAAGGAAAGGAAGTCAAATTACGGGGTATTGCAGGGAAGCCAGGAAAGATAATAAGCTCTAATTTCATGAAAAATATTCTAAATAAAGAACAATGAGGCGTAATTTCACAATTATGCTCACTAGAAGTTCCAACATCAAAATCATCTATTTCCGTAGATCTCCAACAAGTCTTGGACAATCATTCCAAGGTGTTTGAAACTCCCAAAGGACTCCCACCTATTCGTGATCATGATCATGCTATTCATTTGATTCCAGGAAGTGTTCCTCCAAACATCAGGCCTTATAGATATCCTTACTTCCAAAAGAGCGAAATTGAACATATGATTGCAGAAATGTTAGAGGCGTGTATAATTCAACCTAGTCAAAGTTCTTTCTCTGCTCCTGTAGTATTGGTACACAAGAAGGATGGATCATGGCGAATGTGTCCGGATTATAGGGAGCTCAATAAGCTTACCATTAAAGATAAATTTCCCATTCCTGTGATTGATGAATTATTGGATGAATTACATGGAGCAATTTATTTTACCAAGTTGGATCTTCATTCAGGATATCATCAAATTAGAATGAAGACTGAAGATATTCCAAAAATAGCATTTCAAACTCATGAGGGTCATTATGAATTTTTGGTCATGCCTTTTTCCCTTACCAATGCACCTTCTACATTTCAAGGGTTGATGAATTCCATTTTCAAACCCTTCCTTAGAAAATTTGTGCTAGTATTTTTTGATGATATACTAATCTACAGGAGGTCTTCGAAAGATCATGTTCAACATGTTGACAGGGTGCTCAAACTATTGCAGGAGAAACAATTATATGCAAAAACATCCACATGTTTCTTTAGAGTACAAGAGGTGGAATATCTGGGTCATATTGTATCTCACGAGGGTGTTAAGTTAGACCTTAACAAAATTAAAGCCATTAAGGAATGGAAATTCCCCACAACCATAAAGAAGTTGCGAGGATTTCTCAGGTTAACAGGGTATTATTGCAAGTTTGTTAAGAATTATGGGAGAATAGCGGCACCTCTAACAACATTGTTGAAGAAAGATGCATTTTCATGGACTCTTGAAGCAACTACAGCCTTTGAACATCTTAAAGAGGCAATGTGCCTATCACCGGTCTTAGCTACGCCAGACTTCACAAAAACCTTTATTGTGGAATGTGATGCCTCGGGAAATGGAATTGGTGTTGTTTTAATGCAAGAAGGAAGACCTATTGATTTTTAAAGTCGTCCAATCAAAGGAAAGTATTTACAAAAGCCTATTTATGAGAAGGAAATGTTAGCAATACTGCATGCACTAAATAAATGGCGAAATTACCTAATGGGAAGATACTTCAAGGTAAAAACTGATCATGATAGTCTTAAACACTTTTTGGAACAAAGACTATCTTTAGAAGAGCAGCAAAAATGGGTCAGAAAGATGTTGGGTTATGAATTTGAAATAATATACAAAAAAGGGAAGCTAAATGTTGTTGCAGATGCACTCTCAACAAAGAATGAAGAGGTGGAAGCATTTCTTTATGCCATTTCTATTATCCAACCAGATTGGATAACTGAAGCAAGAGATGAATGGAAGAAGGAATAAGAATTGTGGACACTCATTCAAAAGTTGCAGCAAGATCCTAGTACATTTAATACATTTAGTTGGAAAAATGATTCCTTATGGTACAAAGATCATTTATATCTTTGTAAGAATTCCCAACTAAAACAAAATATTCTTTTGGAATTGCACACTTCTCCTTTAGAAGGACACTCAAGATTTTTAAAAACTTACCACAGGGTGAAGAAAGAATTTTTTTGGGATGGCCTTAAATCTGATATTCAAAAGTTTGTGGCATAATTTTTTGGTTTGCCAGTAGAATAAAGTTGAGACAATTAAGACCTCGGGTCTTCTACAACCTTTGTCCATTCCAAGTAAATGTTGGGAGGATATTTCAATGGATTTTATCACAGGTTTACCTAAGTCTGAAGGAAAGAGTGTCATCATGGTGGTAGTTGACAAACTTACCAAGTATGCAAAATTTTTTGCATTATCTCATCCATTTAAAGAAAATACAGTTGCTACTACATTTATGGACACAATTCAAAAGCTACATGGAAACGCAAGTGTTATTGTGAGTGACAGAGATCCCATTTTCACTGGAAATTTTTGGACGGAGTTATTTTCTTCTTTGCATACTCAATTAGCTCATAGCTCATCTTATCATCCTCAATCCGATGGTCAAACTGAGATGGTAAATAAATGTTTGGAAGGATATCTTTGTTTTTTTGTATCTGATAAAAAAAAACAATGGTCAAGTGGTTACCTCTCGCTGAATGGTGGTATAAAACTTCCTTCCATACTGCAGCAAAAATGACCCCATTTATGGCACTATATGGATATCATCCACCATCCATCACATCATATTTAAGAGAAAATTCGAAGGTTCAAGAAGTGGAAGATCACATCGAGCATCAACAATAAGTTCTCCAACTCTTAAAGGATAACCTAAATTTGGCACAAAATCGAGCGAAACAACAGGCAGATCAGCATCGCAGTGAGAGAAGTTTTGATGTAGGAGGCTGGGTATTTTTACGACTACAACCATACAAAAAAATGTCCCTCAAGCAAGCTAAGAAGGATAATAAATTATCTCCGAAGTACTATGGTCCTTACAAGGTGTTGCAAAATATTGGTACTATGGCATGCAAATTGGAGCTTCCTGCTTCTTCACGAGTGCATCCAGTTTTCCATGTTTCATGCTTAAAGAAGGTTATAGGTGAAATCTTCCAGTTCAAACAATATTTCCAGAACTTGATGAGGAAGGAAAAATCATATTACAATTTGAAACGGTCATGGAAACAAGAACTCAACAGCTATGGAATTGATCAATTTTAGAGTATCTCATCAAGTGGAAGAACTTACCCATTGAAGATTCTACATGGGAGGATGAGATTTTTACATGTACACCTATCAGCTACTTCCGGGCGTTGAGGACAACACTTTTTTGAAGTAGAGGCATTTTAGGACCCTATATTACTAGTATAGTCCCTTATTGTTGTTAGTGTAACCCCCTTTATTGTTATTGTACCCCTATAACTCCCATATAGCGCTATTAAGTGCTTCCTTAAATTATTATTGCTAGGTCGGGCATGATTACATTGTGACCCCATGGACTCTACATATAGAAAGGAGGTTTTGTAATTTGTATCATCCAAGAATTATTCATTCATGTAATGTATTGGAGGTTACCCCCTCGAAGTGGCTTATTTCTAAGGCGTTGATATATCTTTTCTTCTATTTTTGGAGTTGGTTTCTCAACAAGAGCTACTATTGAATATGGGCTGCAATAATGTTGCCTTCATGGAGCAAAAAGCCAATATGATCCTCAAATACCCACTCTTTGGTTCTTGCCCAAATCATCCCATATAAAATGAATATGACATTATCATCACATGGAATCCAAATGAGAGAATTACTGAAGGTTTTACATAGTGCTGGAAGGTACCAATAGTTTCTCAAGTAGTCACAACACAGTTTTACCAACTGCAGTTTCAGAATATGATGCAAAATTTGCTAGTGGTGCATGCTATGTCATCTACTAGTAAATAGTAAATGGCATTGTAAATAAATTGAGCATACAGGAAATAGCACAACACTTTCCAAAATCCATATAAGAAATGGCTCTCTCCATCATAGTTGTTGGTCCCAAAATGACCATGAAGCCCAAATAAAGGCTTTCCCTCTTGTTGAGTCTCAAATCTGCATTTTTCTTATACATCTTCCTAGACCTTTTTCATTCACCTGAGCCTTCCAAGTTGTCAATATCATTGTATATTAATTGAAAAAGAGCATCTAAAATGGTTTTTAACTATATTTTGTGTCTGCTGTTTGATTTATATTTTTGCTCATTTAGCTGCGGAATCTTGCCACTTTCCGCAGCTGTTGCAACTTTCCGCAGCCATTTTGTGAAAGTATATGTTACAGGTGTCTTCAGGAAAAACGAGCCACATGGGCAAGTCAAAAATGATGTGGAAATGGATCGTGTCCTATTGGCTTGAGAAAATTCACCTAAGGAGGCTGCGATCAAAGGTGGCAAAGTGGAAGTCAACCGTAGAGTCCCACGGTGACAGGACTCTGTTTCTCATCACGTGAAGATTTATATGGCCGTTTCTGAATTGCTGGAGACAAATCAACACCTGTACATGGCTCCATAAGCCGAATTCAACATCCACTCTTCATAGATTTACTCCTCAACGCGGCCATGATCCTAGATCTCTGGACGTAATGGTTTACGTGTTCTCTATCAGCACAAACTTTAGGGAATTAGTTATGTTACCTTTGTTATAAATAACGCGTTTGCATACGCACATTAGATTAGCCTCCAGATAGTTCTGTAATGTAATTACATTACCACTGTGCCGTAATATCACCTTTCTGTTATGACTGCATTTTAATATATAAGAAGACTCTGTTTCCAAGTGTAATTCGTACTTGAAAGCTGTTGCCAAGGCTGGTGTAGAGGGCCCCTGCACACGCTGAGGTTTTGTGCATTATTGTATAGTTCTTGTTTTATTTCTTTAAGCTCATTGTGCCATAAGTCATTCATGTGTTTATACATTACATCTTTCATGGTATTTATGCTTCATTTCTGTTGATAATCTTTCATGCTTTACATCTTACTTCTGTCCATAATCTTTCATGTTTTATGTTGTTTTTAACTGATCAGTGTTCCTGTTTCAGATTAAAAATAGGCAGCCCAGGCATTTGCATAACTTTTTGACTAATGACATGGAATTAATATTGTTCTGCTGCTAATTTTCTTCTCTTATTTTCTGTTTAATTTCAGTACTTCTTTGTTTATTTCAGTTTTGCTCATCTGCTTCAGTAGTTAAGATTTAGATATATTAAATTGCTCATGACATCTTCAGTTACCTCTGAAAGCCATAGCTGGACTAATGGCAAGGGATTGAATTATGAATGTGTAGTTTGATATTAGTTTACTTTCTGCAAATTAGAAATATTAAATTTCTCATGACATCTTCAGTTACCTCCGAAAGCCATAGCTGGACTAATGGCGAGGGATTGAATTATGAATGTGTGGTTTGATATTAGTTTACTTTCTGCAAGTTAGATATCAGGTTACTCAATTTGTTTATGGTTACCTCCGAAAACCATAGCTGGACTAATGGTGAGGGATCAGAAGATAGGTTGATGTAATTTGATTTAGATTTACTTTGTTGCAACTTTTGGATTTCTTTAAGCATAGTTTCTTTTGTGTTTGAACAGCAGCAAGAATAATGAGTTTCATGATTAGTAGTTCATTGTTTGTTTGACTAGAGTAGTGATGCAATTTCATTTTCTTTGAAGAATTAATTTTGTCATTGTGTGTTTTTAAAATTCTTTTGAAGTTTGGAAAATCATTAGAAAGATATTGTTGTCTTGAATATTTGTCTCCATACTTGTTTTTCAGAATTTCATAAAAAATCCAAAAACGACCAAAAAGTAAGAGATAGGTTATCTTGCACATATAGTGCGCCACACTTCATCAGCTTACGAATCCAGGATTGATAAATTAATGTAGCAATTTAGGACACACTAAATTGACCAAACACCTCTTGTGGAGAAATGCTCTGTATAGAGATGGTAAGAGAATGAAAATACTGTGTTAGACAATCAATAAATGCATAAACATATTTCTTACCATATACTAAGAGTATACTGGTAACAAGGTCCAAGAATGAGTCCTCCATAGGAGTATGACATATCTCCATGGAGAGGAATCAACCATGTATTGCATGCAAAGCATTCTCCTTATACTTGGGAATCCAAGTTAAGAAGATAATATCATGGTAATAGATGTCTCCATCCACTACTCCATCACTCTCATCTCCTATTTTTTCATCAAGTGCAGCATATGTGAAGTGATCCTAGGAACACTCCATCAACAAACCCAAGCTCCCAAGTGACAACAATGTTGGCCTTTTTGACAAGGCTCTTGTCATCTCGGAGCTCCATCCTTTGACATACCACATGTCAAAGTCATCAATCATAATGCTGCTATATAGGGGAGATTCCTTCCAAAGTGGAAGTACCTCCTAATCCTCCAAGGCTAAGGAGTAGCCCCTTTGCACCATGATAGTGCCATCAACCACTCCTACAACATTATGCAAACTATGGAAGGAAATCAGTCCATACTCCCCCAAGAACATCCAAAGCAACAAAAACTCTTATTGCCTCCCCACACCATCACCATATAAAATATGGAGCAACAAAATTATGGTTGACATGAAAGATATCACATCACCCCAATACACCCAAACTCCTTTCTGCCATATGATGTAAGTGCCATGCCAAATTCCACCCACCAACCTACTCTTTGAAATAGAATGTGTCATATGATGAACAAACTCTTTCAAGAGTAAGCAACGCAGTATTTCCTCTTTTTGCCCAGTGTTATAGATCTGCAAGTGGCTTTCCAACCTCTTTCTCATCAACATCACCCATCCATCCAATGGTGAGTGTCTAACATCATGCTCAAAATAGGTATCCCTCCAATGGAGAATAACACCCTCCCAAATCAGATTTCTATCTTTGCATTTCATGGGATGTTGAAATGCAATCTCCTATAGATCTCCAAATGAAGAACGTTCCTCACTGACCAAGTTGATCCCATAAGGATCGAAATATACTGCAGGAAAATTTTTCTCATTGAGCCATGAAGTGCTCATCAAGAAAGATCCATCATAACAATGGAAGATAATATGTCTCTCATCAACCATCTTCCTATCCTCTTCTATGCATGTAGAAAGGTCATTGGAATGATTCAATAATGGTTGGGCCCCCAACTCATCACTTCCGCTTAATGACAGTGCTGTTGATCTCCATAATGGTGCATCTGTTGCCTCAAGATCATGCTCAGTGCTGAACACATAGTTCTGCATCGCATGGTTCAGGACAATACTCATCCCATCCTCCAAGAATCTACACTCCAACCCCAAGAGTTATGTGCAGCTCAACAATGATACACTAGGATGACTGTGTATCTCCTCCTTGAACAAATCAAGGTTGCTTAGCGTAGTGATATTCTGCTGCTCCAAACCAGCAATTTACTTTGACCTCGGGTTATGAAATGGTGCATTCCCATAATCCTCCATAAGATATGATAAAATAACAGAAAGTGGAAACATATGCATACCTTGGTAAACATTGGGAACATCTTGTACTACTACAAGGTTTACTCCTTCTAGTGTGGTGGCTTCCCCAACTACTGATGATGATGGCTGCTCCTCTATGGCTACATCAGTTCTGGTATAAGTCTCCTCCTCCTCATGCATCTCCAGAATAGTGCATGGGACTCTAAATGTCAAGAGATCAAGACCACTTTGCAAGGGTGCAAGTTTTCTTTCCCCTGATGCAATTGCTCCTGTAGAAAGTGGTGGTGAAGAAATCTTCCCTTCTTATTTCTTCTTGTCAAAATTCTTGATCAACCTTTGAGTAAAATATTCATATGAATCACCTTTGACTGACTCAAATGGCTTAACCACCAAATGTTTTCTTCACCCTTAAGGTGCAGCACTGCAATCTCAACAACTTCTTCCTCTACTACTGGATGTAATAGGAAAAATCCATCCAACCTCATTCCCCAAGATCTTACTATGCATGAATATGACCCATCAAAGGTAGAAAATAAAAATATATTTCCCTTTATTCTTCTATTGCTGCAAGGTCTCCTTTCTTCTTTGAGTTGAATAAACTGTGGGAGAGTTAGATTCTCCTTGAAAGCTCTAGGTTGAGACTTATATTCTACAAGATAATCACTTAGAATCTCATGATCTGAGTGTCCTTCATCTCCATGCCTCTTGTCTTCAAAATAAAATGGCATAGCATGTTTCTTTGGAGTTCTATGCAATACCAGATCTTCTTTTTGCTGATAGGAAGTACATGTACCTTCCTCATCTTGAAACCCTAGTTTGGTTTCACTCTTTTTCTCCATTTTACTTTGATTTACCTCCTTGGTGAGGTTCTTCTTAGATCTAAAAAGAGATGAGATAAAACTCATTCTTTCCACCATTATGATATCTTTCTCCTTCTTCTTATTCTTCTGATAGCATAATGGCTGAGATCCACAAGCTAAGCCAAGATTATGCTACGATACCATTGTAATATTCCCAAATGGGAAAGAAACAATACATGAACACAATAATGGAAATAACAGTGAATAAATCAACACACCATGATATGATATAAATGTACAGTCATCTTATTAAGCATATCAGAAAATAATAGGCACAATATCTTGAGGATCAAGTCACTCAAGCAATACAAAACAAGACTCTACAAGAAAAATATGCCACCACATGAGAAATAGTTTCTATACAAATTCCCTGAGCCAAGATAGCATAGTTTTAGGGCATAAATGCTTCATAAATATGGATCAGTGTAGATCTACTATTATATAGCTCAAATAATTCCAGGAGTGAATATCTAGCCTCCTAGACACCTTTCCAAGATAACCCGAGAAGGGTTTCCGGAAATACACCCAAATACAAATGGTGATCTACAGCCCTAGGACTGAAGAGTCACTAAAAAATGAAGCTCATGAAATAGAAGGCTGAAATAATATGGATTTGATGTAGATCTACTCAAGGGTTCCCTCCAATGAAAGGATGAACCCCTCACCTACAGGAAAACACTCTAAAAGAGCCAATAGATCCTTCTCTGAAACTGCCCTCCACAATAATGCAATTCCTAGCTGAAACTTCATTGTGAATGATGGGGATAAGTTTTCCTAGTACCAAGTATCTGAAATGTGTGCAAGAACCCTCCTTTCTGATCTCCCAATAGAAGGAATCCTTCCTCCTATGAAAAACTAGCTGAGAAAGTGGGTTTCTCAACCATCCACTGCAACACCCTGCAACACAACACAAATATTAACAGAAAATGTGTTGTAGCTGAAGAGTGAAGCTTGGCCATAATGCTGGATGTGTGGAAAAGAAATATCAATACTCCCCCAAGAGGCCTCTCAAGGGAAGAGGTGGGATTCCTGCTCGAGAACACCTTGTGCTAAACAACACTACAATCTTATCTAAACAACTAAAGAGAGCAATAAAGTATAAATAGACATATCAAAATAATAATCATAACATACCCCCATATGGCTTCCATCCTATTCCTTATAAAAAATGTGGGCCTTTTCACCTTGGGTCCGACTCATTAGGGTTTCCATCATCATGCAATCAATCTCCCTCTAAAACTGTGTTGTCCCACCATTAATGCCACTCCTCCATAAAAACATTGTTTCATTTGGTCAAAGTTGACCAAGTCTTCATGATCTAGTCCCTTTTTACACCTAAGAGTCTTCAATGCAGCTTTTAGATGACCTCCATTCACACTAGGAGTGTCTTTTATTCCTACTAAGGAGATTTATGTGTCTCCCTACCCTCTTATTCCTCTATCTAAGAGCAAAATCAAAATTTAATATTCCAATTAGTTGTGTGCTACTTTAGGAATATTACAGTTCAATTCCCACGAAAATAAGGAGAAATATATGAACTAAAATGTCGAAATATAGGACTAAAATAAATAAAAAATATCACTAGTATACTCACAAGAAAAATACTTTGTGTTTTAACACCTCAAAAATCGACTTCTGGGAACAAATTCATGCAATCTACAATCTTATGGAAATTTTACTTATCACATTCTTCTCTAGAAATTACAACTTAGTTTTTGAAATGCTACTTACAATTTACCACCGTCGTGCACTCACAATTTTAACACAAGAACTTGAGCTCTGTTTTTTACACCACCCTGCAATTCAAGCTCTATTTTGGAGTTTTATGTGGCCAACAATGTAACTGGAGTTTCAGACTTGGAGTTCTCAGATTTGGGCCTACACTTCCAACCATACAACTCAAGCTCGTTATCGGGATCTATATTGACAACCACATTAAAACCAACTGACTGACCTGTTTCTCACTCCTAACACAACTCAATCACTGAGAACTCCACGCAATTCACAAGATTTTCATTTTGAAGACTTCAATGTTCAGTTATGAAGTTCTATCAATGGGAAAATCAAAATATTCCAAGGATTTTGTTGAGATTTCCTCAACACTATAATCTTCAAAAACCCTATAAATTTAACACCAATTTATTTAATCGATTTCATCTTTGACTTTGTTATAAAATTGATTCTAATTTTTTGGGTTTACGTTTCCTACCTTACTTCTTAGTTGTAGTCCTTAGCTTCATTTCTCCACTTCTGAGCCTTCACTTCATATCCCTGAGCTTTTGCATTGGGTGTTGTGTTGTTTCGAACTAAGTATGTAGTATTGAATATTTGACCAATTTATTTTGTTTCCTATAGGTGTGCTTTTCAAATCTTCTTGTTGAGGAGTTTAAAAAATGCGACCATACACTCACCTTATTTCCTCAACGATTTTGATGAAAGCCTCTTACGAGCATATTTTATGATTTCATTTTGGTGCATGAATTTTGTTTGTACAAAGCCTCATTATAATTTCATATGTATTCAATTTCACTGAATGAGTTTTGCAAGCCACTTAATAAATGAGCCTCTTATGATGTATCATCAGGATTACATTCTTGTTGTCTTCTTTGGTGATTATAATTATTTTCAAGGTCCTTTTGAAATTTCATGACTTATCTCCCTGTACTTTACTTCCTCATGATGCAATCTTAATGATTATACATATGTTCCTCTCAATAATTACTCTTGAAATAATTTTTGAAATGACCATTTCTAGGTCATTTCAAGATTTAAATAAAATAGAGTAATATTTCACTTTTAGATCATGTAAATGCATCATGATTCCATATTTATTCATAGCATTATAAATCATTTCAAACATATATTGCTCCATTTTTCTGACACTTTTTTAATGTGTCTTGTTTGCAAAAAAAGACTTGTTTTGTAAGCAAAGAGACATGTGAATTTTTGCAAAAAAGACTTGTCTTGTAGAATTTGATTTGAATAGATGGTAGGGTAAAAGGTTTATGCATGTTTAGGGGATGAAGGGCTTACACTCTTATGCACCAAGTTTTTAATTAGTCTACTAATTCAAGAATTTCTTTCAAAAAAAAAAAAAAAGCAATAAAAACAAAATTTTAACTTATAGTATTTCCATTAGTTTCCTTGGCCGATGCTTGAAAAAAAGTGTCTTTCTAATAGCCCCTTTAGTTGTTTTGAGATGAAATGATCTTCCAATATCTCTTCTGATTGGTTGTTCTTTGTATATAGGTCCCTTATGACATATTTTTATGTTTATCTTCAGGTCCCTTTGTGAAGTAGAATTGTCTCATATTCAGGTCCCTTTGTGATGTAAAATTTCCTTATGTTTAGGTCCCTTCTGAATCTGTTGATTGAAGTGAAAGTAACTTTAATTTTAATTTGCTTCCATGTTGAGTTGAAAAATGTGTTGAGTTGCTAATCTTTTTAACAACGTAAAAACAAATACACTTGTTTTCCTCTTTCTTCCCCCTTGCTTATTCTAAGACTTGTCCTCAAGTCTTTGAAATCGATGATTTCAAAGAATGAGATGAGATATTTTATTATCAGAATAAAATAGAGAGTTTATTTGAAATGATAAAATAAGCTAGAACAATTTTTTTTGGATTTCATATTAGCCAAGTAACTTGGTTTTCCAATATGAATTCAAGGTTTTACTGTGCCAAAAATCCAGATTTTCACAGCCAAACCTCTTTATTATTATTATTATTATTTTCTTTCTTTTTTTCTGGATGGAAGTGGGATATAATGGAGTAGGGAAGTATGGAAAGCTTATGAAATTAAGATATGTTGAAGTCATATTCTAGGAGTAGATGGATAAACAGATAATAGATTTTGACTTCAACATGAATGATTGTGGAGCTTAGCATACAATATGGTTGATGAATTACATCATGAACAATATGGATTATGAAAGGCTTCTTAGGAAATGGATGTTACTTGTCACGATACAAAACCTGAATTCTCTTTCTCATGATTGGCTTCATGTTTTTTGACTTGATCTCAATTCATCTTGTAGAGTTGTTGGTGTTGTTGGTCAGCAACCGAAAGAAAGCTTCACGTGTTTTGAGTTTCATTGAATGAAATCAAAATCAGGAGAATTTCCACCTTGGTTTCCCTTGAATATTTTCATTTCATATTCATATATATGAATTTTTAAATATTGGTTTTGAAAAGTTCTTTTTCCATGGAGTTCACCCATTAAATCTTCTTGTGACCTGCAAAAACATAACACTTGCTTGCAATACAATATTAGATGATGATGGAGGAATAGAGATGTATAGACTATCTTCTTCAAATAAATAATGAAAAAAATACAAGAAATTCTTGAAAAAAAATTTCAAATATGATATACAAAGAAAATGCATTTGTTTACCACTTGAGGAATGGTGGCCAATGTAGACCTCCTAGTCGTATTTTGTTTAAAAATCTTCATTTTATGTCCAATTAGAGTGATTCCAAAGCCAAGTTCAATTTAATTAAAATGTATAATTCTAGTTTAAATATTTTTTCAAAATGGTTTAGAATTATATGCTAAAAAATATGATAAATACCATGTTTGATAGAGTTGCTTATGAATATTTTACTAGACCAAAAATCACTATTTGGAGTGTAACATTTTCGTTCAATATCAGATTGATGTGATTAAAATTTGAGACTAAAGTAGATTCATTTTTCGATATCTAGTATAAATAGGATTTTTTAAATTCTTAGGTTTGATATCACAAAATTTCTGATGACCAGACTTAGGAGGCAAAGTTTGACAATGCTGATTTTAAGACATGCAGTCAATAAATGTGGCATAACGTTTTCAGTTGACCTCAAAATTGGATGATTAAAATTGTGTCATAAACTATAATTGCATATATATCTCCCTTATAAATATGCTTTGAAAACAATATGATTTTGTATGTGAAATATGCCAATTAAAATTGTCACCATGCATAGTTTTCGACAAGCAGTTAGTATTTTGAGCATAACTTTTTTCATATGATGTCGGATTGAGGTGATTCAAATTGATTTGGAAACTATATTCCAAGGGATATATTAAATATACATATTGTGTAAAAAAATTTCCATTATAACCATTGAATAAATTTTTTACTAACTCTATCCTCAAAATTTCTCTCGAGATCTAGTGTTTATTTTGATACTATCTTTTTGATTTGTGATCCAATTGAAAAATTCAAATTGGGTTTAAAAACTAGATTTCAAGAGAAAACTTGCTTCAAAACATTCTTTAAAAATGATCCTATATGGTTAGAAAAAATATGATTGTTCTTAATTCATTTTTCCATAAAATCCTTCCAAATGAGTATTGAACAATAATTTGAAAAATTGTTCCTGACGGTTTGAACCAAAATTATTATGCAAGTCTTGTTGTGAACTCACTCTCCCTATTTATTTATTTATTATATTCAATCCTACTCTATTGTAGAAAAATAAGTCATTATCTTAAGTATAAGATAATTTCCAATTCATCCATTTGTGTAACAAGATCATAAGTAGACTCATATCCAAATTTGAAAAATACACCTTAATCAATTCTTGGAAATGCAAATTTAGTTGATCATAAAGATTTGATGCTAAGGAATGTTTAAATATAGAGTGGTGTTATGGCCTAATGACTAGTTGAAACCAAGTTTGAGAGTGCTATTAAAGTCTTTGATTCTCATCAATTGTCATAGCACAAATTTCTTCTTGTGGAACTTGTTCAAAATCATGAATGCAAAAGGGATCTTGTGATACCTATGCTAGGTATTCTTCAATTTCTAGTTCTATTGTTTGAAATTCATCGCATGTAATTCATACATAATTGATCTCATTACAAAGATAACTACAAGAAGATTTTATGTTCTCTTCTTGTGTATCCTCTTCATCAATGCTTTTTGATGAGCCTCAGTATTGCAACAAAAATATTGCAACTCCCAAGGCTACCAAATTTAATTATCAACCCCAGGTTCGTACAAAATTAAGAGGTATAGGCACTGTATTTGCAGCATACAATGTGTTACTATTTTGTTGATATGATGTAATGGAGCCAATTTCATGAAATCAAATCCTTAACTGATTGTATAAATGAAAGAAATGCTTTGAAAAGAAATTAATCCTAGGCAAGAACAACAATTTGTAATTGAAATCCTAAGAGCATGAATTCAAATAAGTAATCCTAATATACTTTGTGAAAATGCATGTCCTAAGTGGTGTTTATTCTTCCTCAATCATGTATTTAGATCCTAAGTGTCATGATTTAATCTTAATAGACAAAAACTAAGCTTTGGGAGAAAATATGGTCGAGTTTACACGTGTTACAAGAGTGATACAGGATGTTCTTTTTTTGCTACAAGAAGCTATGTTTTGAAGATAAATCACCGAATGACTAAGTAAATAAAATGAAAATTGGATGGGACAATTTTTTTTATTAATTATGATTTCTTAGGTTTCCATTCCAAGTGGAATCACTCCAAAATAACCCTATTCACATGTTCTAAAAAATAACTGAAAAATACTACTCTAAAATATGGAAATTCAAGAACTAGTGAGCTAGTCAATCTATCAAATGCCCAACCTAATCAAATTAAAATGAAATGGGGTAGTTTTTTTTATTAAATTTAAAATTATTATTACATAATACACTTAGTGGAATCAAGTCAAATTAAGCTCATTAACCCATTCTAAAAAATATTAGAAATTTACTACTATTTCGCTACAAGGCATTTCGAGAAATCTTATATTCGTGAACTAGTAACCAAATCCAAGTAGCTTACTGATTAAGATGACTTTAAAAAGTTATTACAAGGATGAATAATGCTTTTGAATATTTGAAAAAAATTCAAAACAACTCGCTTCAATATTTTAACTCAATACTATAACAAGAAAAGAAACAATACTAAATACAGAAATATGCAAAACATAAATGAGAGATGCATGTGAATAAGAAGTGAAAAGAACATAAAGAAATTCAGCACAAGGGCTCTAAGGCTCCTGCGATGGCCAAGCCCAAGGAGGACTTAGAGTCCTATGGAAGAAACCAAGCCTTAAAAGCTAAAACTGGAACCAATATTCATTATTGAACCGGTCCAAGTACATCCCTGCAAGAAAAGAAAGTGGAGCTGCAGAAAACAAGTTTTCTCCACAATAAGACTAAACAATGCATGCCCATAGAGGCTAATTCGAATTGTTACTTACAAAAAATTATGAGGAAGAATTCTCCTTGAAAGGAGGAAGCTTTCCCCTCCAAATTCCCTCAAATAGTAGATCTGGTTCTCAACACTAGGAATTTGCATTAAATGACATGGAACACATTCCTAGATTTTCTCAATCATTGGAGTTCCAGAATTACTACAGACTTTCTCAATAATTTGATGATATTTTGTTCATTTATTATCCAATATTGATCCTCTAGTAGTAGGGTTCAAGTCCCTAAATTATATCCTTCTCCAAATCTTCATAATATTCCCAATATTCTCACAATATTCTTCAAAAATAAATAATATTAGGCACAAATATGAAATTATCTCTAAACCTTCCTAAGAACATACTAAAGCTTAAAAAAATTTATTGAGTGTAGAAGGAGAGATTAATATATATTTTATGTGCCTATGAAAGGTTGGATGGGACTTAATTTATCTATAATTTAGAGAACCATCATACCCCCCCTACTAAAATTGTTGCTCATCCACTTAGAAACCTCTTCATCCTCCTTGCCCTGTGGTTCTTCATGTATGGTGTTGTGGTCATTCTTTATTTGTTGGTCAATATGTTGCTCCTCCTCTTGCTCTTCTTGCTACTCTTCTTCAATTGTAATGGTTTCTATTTCTAATGGAAACATCTTTCTTTGGGTTTGTCTTCTTATTATTCCTATGTCACTTCTCCTTGTGAAAAGAAATATTTCTTGGCATCCATTACCTCATTACCAATGTCATTCTCATTGAATTACAAGCCTCTTACTGCTGATAAAAATTCTTGGTCATGACACATCATATTATCCATCAAATTCTTATGAACACACTTAACTAACAATCTATATTCTCTTCATTAAATTCTGGAATTGAAAACACTTCACTGAGAGCTCTTTCTTCTCATAGAGGAAGAAATGATGGTCAATAAACTGAAGAAAAAGAAAGAAATGATGTGATGATCAAACTGGTGATTTGAATAACTTTCACCCTTGGATAACATATCATGTTGGTAGAAAATAATTTGCAGATATGTTGTGTTTCCTTGTACCATTTGGCTATTAATTAATCATTGTCTAATACCCTAGTAGAAAAATATTTCTCTTGCAACCCCCTGTTAGCTTCCTGTAGCAAATTTTTATTTCTTGTAGTAAATATATTTTTCCTGTAGCAAATATGTTTTTCCTGTAGCAATTTCCTATAGCAATTTCTTTTACTGTAGTAGCTAATATTTGCATGCCAAGAGGTGGTGGGTCCACCATTTATGTTTTATTTTTTTATTTTTCTCTTTTTCAAATTTTTAATTTTTTTTTTCATTGCATGCAAAATAAACTTCGAGTTCTTTTTTTGTTATCCGATTTCGCCCTCAGTTACCCCTTGGCACTCCTTGTCTAACTGCTTACTACCCACTTTCTCAAGTCCTCTTTTATTTTGTCTTGTTCCTCTCCCACATGTGTGTGTGTCTTGGTGGAAAAGAGAAGCTGACTGCTAGATAAGGCCGAGGTTGTTCTGCTACTGATTTTGGCTATAGAAAAACCTTGCCTTCTCACAATTTTAATATTTTCTTAAGCTAGAACAAATTTGAAGGGTGAGGTTAGAGAGTTGCATACCTGAGCCTTACCCTTGATGTGTTTTTGCGGGTGATATCGAGGCTGCTGATATGACTATTTAAGTTTCCTTTGGTGGTTCTGCCATTGCTACTAATGATCCTGAAGTTGCATGTGATAATTTGTTGGAGGTCCTATAATCGCTGATAGCCTTGAATATAGGGTTTTTTTGTTGTTGTTGCCGCTTCAAATCCCTGGATAAAAGTTCACTGCTGAGATGCTCATGATGTGAGTGTTGTAGTTGATGATTTTTTTTTTCTGTACAAGTCTTCATAACATGATGATTCTTTGACTAATAAAACTTTTGTGTGTGCAGTATTCTTTTTGAGTCTTCACGTGTGCGTCTGCTAGTGGATCATCCCCCTTTTAGCTTCATTTTTGTCATCAGCTTCATCTCACAAGTATTATTGGTCTCGATGATTGGTCAAAACCATATTTAGTGCTTTTCTGGTGCTTACACAGGGCTTGCTACATGAGGTTACTTTTTCTTGTAGCAACCTCTTTCTCTGCTTGTTTTAGGCTTCTATCTCTGTATGAGTGATGCAAGGGAGTGTGGTCTTAGGGTGATGGTAGGATTATTATAGAATGATTAGGAAGTGGTGTGGCATCATAAAAATGGAGTGAAGGAACTCTATGTTTTTTCATCAAAAATTATGTTACAGAGGTGACAAAGTGTAGTGTTTGAGTGAAAAATCCTTGTGCTTTATATGGAGCAGTGATGAGAAGGTGGTAGGAAATGATGAGAAGACTCTCCTAATTTATTTTTTTACACTTCAAGGCCCTTTGTGACTATTTTTTTTCCTTGATTCACCTTCATGTAGCTTAATGTAACTTCCTGTAGCAATTACATAATTTCCTATAACAGTTTAGGACCACCCCTTATAATAGAATTTTTTTAGAGGTAGATCTCAAAAAATAGACTGGATTTACCTGAAATGTTTTGAGCATGTTACCATCATACCTATGCACCTCCCCATAGAAAAAATCGGCCATTGGATGCACGAAAATCGAGAAAAATTAAAAATGGTTTTAGGTGATGGAGGTCGATTTCTCACAAAATTTGACCATAAATTATTGAAATTTCCTGATCATGTCACCATCATATACATGAATTCCCCCCTGTAACAACTCAGAAAATGGATGCACGGTTTTTGATATATAATAAAAATAATTTTCTGCTAAAAACCATGACTTCGTGTAGCAAAAACAGGGTTTTCCTGTAGCATTTTAGGACAACGAGGAAAATGAATTAGAAAAGCTTGGAAATGATGGGTGGATGTTGGAAATGGATGAGGGTGGTGGATTGGCATGACCTTGACCCTTTTGGAGCATATGAGAAAATGAGGAGGAAGTCCAAGTTTGACTTCCTTTGACTATGGTTTTGACCAACTTTTTCTTTTGGTGCCAAATTGATTTTTTGTTGCTTGCAAAGGTTGGAGAGCACCTGCATTCATTAGAGAGAGATAAATGGAGAAAATAAATTTTTTATTTTCACTTTTTCACTTTTTCTTTTTTCTTTAGGCCTACTAGCAGCCTCAATGAGGTTTTCAACTAGTAGGTCTACCTAGGTGCCTCAAAGGAGGTTTTCACCTAGGATATTTTTTCTCTTATTTTCTCTCTTTTTTTAACTCATTGACTACCTCAAGGAGGTTTTCAATAAATGAGCCAATATCAGGTGCCTTAAAAGAGGTTTTCACCTGAGATTTTATTCTTTTATTTTTTTCTCTTTTTCCATTTTTTTAAATTTTTTTCTATCCTACTCTACTTGAAAAAACAAAATCTCTTTCAAGTATAGGAATACTTCCAATGGAGCCATGTACGCATCAATATGACAAGTAAACTCATGTGTAGGCTCAAAATGTATGCTTTGACATGTACCTGAATGTAAGATACCAAATTATTTGACTGAGATGCAATAAAGAATTGTTGAAGAAGAGTGTGTTGATGCAACTTAATGATTCTCTGAAACTATATTTCAATATAGTTGTGATGCCCCTGGTCCACTTTATGATTTGGATAATATTGGATGTCCTATTCTACCATGAAAATCAAATCTTCCTCTTTTATTTTATTATTCTTTTGAACACATGGAGGATCTGATGGTAAATATGAGGGAATCCTCTCAGTCTTTGATTCTGATGTATTCTCTCCATTAAGTGTAGCCCATGAATCTTTGATCTCCTCATTTGAATCTTCTTCTCTGGATGTTGTCCTTCAATGACATCAAGATCATATTGAACTAATATGAATACCATTTAGATCAAAAGGATATGCTTGGAAGTGTTGTACCTCAACATTGTAAATGGGTTGAGCTACGCCCGTGTGTGGGTTTAGAAATGGTGGTATAGGTAGTTGAGTGGGAGTATATATTTGAGATGGATGTGGTTAAGGTTCTTGTTGTGGTGGAGGTGGATGGTAGGGATATCATGGAGTTGGGTATGGAGGTTATTGAGGAAAATACTTAGTATTGTGGATTTATCCCATAAGGTTCTTGCCATCCTTGTTGCCAAGATTGGTTTTGGGGTTGAGATGGCCAAGGTTTCCAAGGAAATAATGTGTTCCAATTACTTTAAGATGGATGTGAATAAGCTTGAAAGTTTTAAGTTGGTCCTTGTATCATATCAAGTTGACTAGGCTGCCATGGTCTTCTTGGAGCTACATAACATAACTTCTTTAGTGATTGACTTGCTCCGTTGTCCTCTTGGTAAAATTCTTTGAACTTTGGTAATGATGGGCAATATGATTCTGCATGGAAAACACACATATCAACATCTTCTTTTTTCTCATCTTTCATTCTTAAAATTTCTACTTGTTCTCTTAAATTGCTAAGAGTTTATATTTTAAATTTATCAAGAAAATTTCCAAGTTTAGCTTGACTTACCAATCTTGATGTTGATTTAATTACTCTTTCCCTTCCTCTTGATATGCACTTGCATGTTTCACAAATTTCTTCAAATGAAAATTGGTATATATCTCCTCTACTCATGAGATCAAGGAGATCAATCCACTCATCGCTAATTGTTCTTAGTAAGAGGAATTTTAGTGTTTCAAATCCTAAATGATGCAAATTTTCCCTATTAACATTATACATGAACCTATATATTAGATCCTCAAGGCTCTGATATTCTTCTTGATTCATTCTAAACAATTCTTCTTTAAGATCACAAACTTTATATTTTTCTAGAAATATCTTTTGCATGTCATTCGATGATCTTATTGAATTAGTACATAAACTCATAAACCATTTAAGAGCTCTATCCTTCAATGTTGCAAGAAACAATCTCAATTTTTGAGTGTGTGATAAGTAGCCACAAGATCTACAAAGTATTTAAAATTCAAAGAGAAAGGTTTCTGAATCCTTTGACCTCATACCATGGAAGTTTGGAAGGAAATATGGAGGGATTTTCTTCATATGCACACTAAAATCAGTATCTTGAATGGGAAATACAAGAAGATATTCTTCATTACCATCATATCCATCCATTTCTTCTACCTTCTCTGCCACCTATTCTTCTTCTACCTGAAAAAGGGCATGGTGACATGGTTCTTACTACACGGCGTGATGAAATGGGGTGTGGGGGGGGGGGGGGGTTGGTGTTGGAGAAGTATTTTTAAATATTTTTTTGAATAAGAATTCTAATGCAATGCAATTTTCTGTTTTGAAATGAAATATGCCTAATGCAATTTTTTTGTTTTTGCAAAAATAAAAGAAATGAATCAACTAGGTAAGAAAGAAATGCATACTTTGACGCCTCCTCAGAAACAACACCAAAAAGTGATGAGCCTCAATATTGCAACAAGAATGTTGCAACTCTGAAGGCTACCAACTTTAATTATCAACTCGAGGTTTGTACAAACCTAAGAGGTATTAGCATTGTGTGTGTAGCATACAATGTGTTCTTCTTTTTTTGATCTAATGTAATGGAGCGAATGTCATGACATCAAAGCATAAAATGATTGTAGAAATGGAAGTGCTTCTTTGAAAAGAAATTAATCCTAGGCAAGAGAAACAATTTGTAATTGAAATCCTACGAGTATGAATTCAAATAAATAAGCCTAATCTACTTTGTGAAAATGAATGTCCTAAGTGTTTTTTATTCTTCCTCAACCATGGATTTAGATTGTAGGGGTCATGATTTAAGCCTAAGAAACAAAAACCAAGATTTGGGAGAAAATTTGGTCAAGTTTACACATGCTACAAGAGTGCTACAGGATGTTTTGTTTTTTCTACAAAAAGTTATGTTTTGGAGATAAATCACTGAATGAATAAGTAAATAAAATTCAAATGGGATCGGGCAATTTTTTTTATTAATTGTTATGTCTTAGGTCTCCATTCCAAATAGAATCACTCCAAAATAACCCTCTTCACATGTGCTAAAAAAACATAAAATTACTACTCTAAAATCTGGAAATTCAAGAATTAGTGAGCTAGTTAATCTATCAAATTCCTAATCTAATCAGGCGAAAGGAAATGGGGTAATTTTTTTTATTAACTTTAGCATTATTATGACCTAATACAAGTGGAATCAAGTCAAATAAAGCTCATTAACCCATTCTTGTTTTTACAGAAAGAAAAGAAATGAATCAACTAGGTAAGAAAACAATGCATACTTTGACACCTCCTCGGAAACAGTGCCGAAAAGTGATGAGCCTTAGTATTGCAACAAGAATGCTGCAACTCCCAAGGTTACAAACTTTAATTATCAACCCGGGGTTCGTACAAACCTAAGAGGTATTAGCATTGTATGTGCAACATACAATGTGTTCTTGTTTTCTTTATCTGATGTAATGGAGTGAATGTCATAAAATCAAAGCATAAACTAATTGTAGAAATGGAAGTGTTTCTTTGAAACTTTAAATTAATCCTAGGCAAGAAGAATAATTTGTAATTGAAATCCTAAGAGTATGAATTCAAATAAATAAACCTAATCTACTTTGTGAAAATGCATGTCCTAAGTGTTTTTAATTATTCCTCAACCATGTATTTAGATCCTAGGGGTCATTATTTAAGCCTAAGAGACAAAAAAAAAGATTTGGGAGAAAATTTGGTTGAGTTTACACATGCTACAAGAGTGCTACAAGATGTTCTGTTTTTGCTACACGAAGTTATGTTTTGGAGATATATCACCAAATGAATAAGTAAATAAAATGCAAATGGTATGGGGAAATTGTTTTTATTAATTATGATGTCTTAGGTCTCCATTCCAAGTTGAATCACTCCAAAATAACCCTGTTCACACTTGCTAAACAAAACATAAAATTACTACTCTAAAATCTGGAAATTCAAGAACTAGTGAGCTAGTTAATCTATCAATTCCTAACCTAATCAAGTGAAAATTAAATGAGGTAAATTTTGTCATTAAATTTAGCATTATTATGACCTAATAAAATTCGAATCAATTCAAATGAAGCTCATTAACCTATTCTAAAATATTGCATAAATTTTCTACTATTTCGCTAAAAGGCATTTCCATAAATCTTATATTCGTGAAATAGTAACCAAATCCAAGTAACTTAATGATTAATATGACCTTCCAAATTTATTCCAAGGATGAATAATGCTTTTGAAACTGTAAAAAACCTACAAAATAAATCACTTCAATCATTTAGCTCAATCCTATAACAAGAAAAGAAACTATACTAAATACAGAAATATGCAAAACTAAAATGAGAGATGCATGTGAATAAGAAGTGAAAATAACATAAATAAATTGTGCAAGAGGGCTCCGAGGCTCCTAGGACAGCCAAGACCAATGAGAACTCAGATTCCTATAGGAGAAACCAAGCTTTAGAAGCTGAAAGTGGCACCAATCTTCATTATTGAATTAGTCCAAGTACATCTCTACAAGAAAAGAAAGTGGAGCTGTCAGAAAACTAGTTTTATCCACAATAAGATTAAAAAATACATGCCCCTAGAGGCCTATTCGAATTGGTACTTATACAAAATGATGAGGAAGAATTATCCTTGAAAGGAGGAAGATTTCCCCTCTAATATCCCTCAAATAGTGGATCTGATTCTCAACACTAGGAATCTGCATTAAATGACAAGGAACACATTCCTAGATTTTCACAATTATTGGAGTTCCATAATTACTCTATATTTTCTCAATATTTTATGATATTTTGTTCATTTATTCTCCAATATTGATCCTCCAGTAGTAGGGATAAAGTCCCTAAATTATCTCCTTCTCAAAATCTTCATAATTTGCCCAATATTCTCACAATATTCTTGAAAAATAAATAATATTGGGCATAAATATGAAATTATCTCTAAACCTTCCTACGAACACATTAAATCTTAAAAAAAATTATTAAGTGTAGAAGGAGTGATTTAATATATATTTTGTGCCTAAGAAAGGTTCAATGGGCCTTCATTTATGTCTAATTTAGAGGCTCGTCACTGTATTCCTCTTCTAGATTTTGAAACGAAGATTTATCCCTAGTGACCATTCTAAATTGTGGACAAGGATTTAAGAAGATCCTTGTTGTGGCATACCCTCCT
Source organism: Pinus albicaulis (assembly GCA_034641835.2). Lineage (NCBI taxonomy): Eukaryota > Viridiplantae > Streptophyta > Pinopsida > Pinales > Pinaceae > Pinus > Pinus albicaulis. Next base: position 28,632,924 of record MU968359.1, read on the forward strand.
TCTCTAAATAACTTCTTTAAAATCATGTTTTCTAGACGTTGTTTTGCAAATGGATTTTGTATTTAGTCAGTTTTTTTAGTAGTTGGGGGTTTGTTTTAGAGATTTACCTTTCTAATTTCTATGTCTAAGCATGAATAACTATAATGAAAATTCTTTCTACTTTTACGTTTTGTTGTTTTTTCTTATATGTTTTTTCTAAACAAGCCTCCTAATTAGCTATATCTAACCGTGCTTCCCTAGCAAGGGCGCCAAAAATGTCAGTCTAATTTATGGAGATGAATTAGAACATGTATTTTAATATCAATCTCGATTGGTAAACTTAAAAACACACCCAAAATATATGGATCTTAGATTTAACTAGTGTAGGAAGTAGTTGTTTAGATGAAAATAGTGGAAATTCATATTACAAATATAAAATAATGACTGTAAATAAATCCTAGAAATTCTGATCTATAAGCATGAACAAGTGAATGATTGAATCATAGTCAACAAGAAAAGGGCTCTTGACTGAGATATCTCGGTTTTCCTTCCTTTTTTTTTCTTAAAAAAAAAAAAAACCAAGTTCACCATAAAGCAAACACTTGATTTAAGAAAGAAAGAAAGAATGAATGCATAGATAGAAATTCCAGTCCAATTCTTAGTTCACAAAAGGCTCCAACTTGGAGACCTAGTTTTTCCTTCCTTATCCAAAATAGTTACTGAAAGGAGATCAATTCCAAAATGTAAATGTTCATGACATACTAATAATTTTATACTGAAAATATTCACAAGAAATTATGACAGAAATATACAAAAAACTAAAATTCTACTTATTCACAATTATGCACATCAATGAACAAAATAGTGTACTTAGATTGGAATGGGGGCCCTCTACATTTTATTGGTACACCTATAAGAGAACCAGCTACAAAAATTCATCATCCACATCCCACATCAATAATGCATAAGAAATATAGAGCAAGTCTTCAAATGTATTTAGAAAGAGAGTAATCACAATGATAATAATATATCCATAGTTGCTAAGTAGTTGTGCTTAAATAGGATAAAAGTGTAACAAAATAAACTATAATGAATGTAAAAACCAATAAAGAGTCATATTCCACCTAATAGGGTCAAACACATCCCCTTGTTCTACAAAATATGGGAAGATTCCACAAAATCACAAAACTACCCCTAAATCAGTGGATTTCTTGAGTGACTGGTCAAGTTTGACCAGCTTTGATCGGGTTTAATCTGATTCATTTGGAGTGTGACAATAGGATTTTTTCCATGCTTGGTTCTTGTACTTCTCGAATCTATCTTCATTTTGTTCCCAGGTTTCCTTCACATAAGACTTCAATGGAGCCATTACGGGAAATTCCGTTTCTGCCAAAAATAAATTTTAATACCCAATTTTTACTAAAAATTCCAAAAATTCAAAGGCATAATTATTTTACCTTAATGTGAAGAAAAAGGAAAATATATTACAAATATGATCATGATATGGTGGTAAGGGATGATAGAAAGGTGGAATATGCATGGTGAAAATGGTCAAAATTGAGGGCCAACAATAATACGAGTCACGGTTTTTTTAACAAATCTCCAATATATACTATGATTCCATCCATCTACCAACTATTAAATGGGTAAATTTGTATTTTAGAGAAGATCCACTCACTATTACATAATAATAAACCCAACATTGAGGGTGTACAACTCTAATTGAATGCCTAGTGGCTTATTAAAAGAGTAATTTGCTATGTACAAGGAAATAATAATAGAAATTTAAATGGAAGGATACAATAATAATGTAATTACATCAAAAACATATCATTTGTCTATATGGATAGGATCCCCATTTCCCTTAGCTATTGGTAATGACAAAAAAATTTCAAGAATTAATAATAATGTGTTTTGTGTATAACATGTGATTTATGCATTTGTTAATACAACTCAAAGTAATTGTCGGTTTGCAATTACAAGCCTTGACTATAACTATTCAAACCATGATCCAACCAAAGACCCAAGTAGTGATTATTCTAGTAATGTATTGGATATATATATTGTTACAGTAGAAAAAAATATTTTTACCTACAACCCACCCAAAGTAAATTCATCCTCAAGGAATCGAGTCAACTAGCCATGAATTAAATCAACCGATTATGTAAATTTGGCCAACAATCTAAAATCACATAAGTAGAGATGTGTAGTTATCTAGGAATGAAATAAAATTCCTAGGGGGATATGAATTCATCCAAGCAAGTAGGAAATGAACTAGGCAAGTGGTAAAAGATTTTAGGAATTGAAAAAATTCCCAATCAAATGGAAAATGTCACAGGCAATTAGAAATTCCTAAAAAATTGAATTTCACCAAGAGACAATGCCAATGGCCTCAACATAATAGAATTCTTATAATTTAGAGATCATATTAGAAACCAAGTTAGTAAATTGCAATAGACACTTAATAGAAATCCCATAATTCACATCTTAAGGAAAATCCAACAATGGGCATGAAAAAGCGACCCACTCAATACATGGGATGGAATTTGTGAGTGTTCCTAATAGGAATATAGTAGTTAGTTCTTATTTTCCTTAGATTACATGCAAAATTAACATATATTGGAATCCATATACTATCTCATATGTGAAACAAGCATAAAAATGATAGCTTAACACAATGACTTCAATTCACATTCAGAGAAATATCAAAGTAATTTAAAACACAATGAAAATTTTTCTTACCTTAGAAAACCAATTTTGAATGGTGACTTAGATCTTCATTTATATAATCTCTTATTAAATTTTTTTCATGGATATTTATGGTTCTTCCTCTCTTGGATAAAAGGACCCACTGAGAGTGAAATTCAAGAGGAAAATAAGGATTTGTGGGTGTAGGGGAAAGGCCAATGGCTATAACCCTTCACTTTCCATTCCTTACCTTTCTATACTATTCATTATTGTTTTAATTTTACTTAACACATTATCTCTCTAGTTACATTGTCTTACAATATATACTAACCTTTGTAATTGTAAAACTACATTGTAGGTACCAAGACCTAGGCATATTTATTGATATAGATCCATTTCAAATCAGAGGGAAAATTTGTTATATTCACATCATTCAAGATACAATTGAGTTGGACTATATGTCCTTTGCATGTGTGATTTGTAAATGTAAATGACTTTATATTTTTATAGAATTTACAAGACAGGTTTGCTAACTCTCATTATTTCCAAATTACATTGTAGGTATTGAGTCTTAGGCTTATTCGTTGATTTAGATCCATTTCTAATTAGAGGGAAATATTATTATGTTGGCACCATTCAAGAGATAACTGAGTTGTGTTGGGTGTGTGTTATATTTTTTCAAATTAGAGGAAATTTCAAACTAAAAGTGTCCATGAAGTTTTCACGTAATTCCATGTCATAATATGTAAGCCAGTCAAAATCTTTTAAATTTAAAAAAATGTACATGTCTGAAATAATTTTAATTGTTTAATTTTGGTATCTGTGAAATATTTTATTAATGTTATTTTCCTATCTTACCCATATGAATTAGAATATTGAAAAAGATATTAGTGAAAAAATATAAATTAAAATGTGGGACCATTTGACATTAATAACCATGGGAAAAAAATCACAAAAAAATGGTTATATATATATATATATATATATATATATATATATATATATATAAACAAAATACAATTATAGTTAAATATAAAATAGTTAAATAGTTTAAAAAAATTTAAATATAAAATAATTAAATAGTTAAAAAAAATTATCATAGAAAGGAAAAATTACCAGATTTCGACTACAAAATATATTTCCTGTTAAATGTGGTTTCAGTAGACAATGTCGTTAAAAAAAAAACACCAAAAAAATAGAAAGTAAAAAATTAGAAATAATATATTAAAAATATTTATTGAATCTTGTGCTAATAAATATTGTGGAACATAGTTAAAAGTAAATTAAAATTAAAAAATTGTCTATATAGCATTTTTTATTATTTTTTTGATTTTTCCTTAGGAGACCACTTTTAGACTGAAATTTCCTCTAATGGGCCATGACTAGCCCCACATGCGAAGTGACACTTCGTTGTGTCAGGCGCAACATCCCTTATCGAGGGGTTTGTAGGGTGATGGTAGCCCCCCGTACAGGGTCTGGGGCAGTGCCTCGAGAATTTTTTTTTGACCCTATATTTTTTTTTTTTTTGTAAATTTCGTAGTACCTTTCTATTTTCATATTTTTAAAGAGAAATTTTCTATACAGATTGTATCATTTACGGTAACCTCAACCTGTCCGAAGGAAACCAGGTCTGTTGGCCACCGCAGCGAGTTAAAAGCTAACCAAAACATAAATTGTCTTTTTCTTCTACTTACAACTTTAATTACTTTAGTATGTCCATAATATTTGCAAGTGAAACAGAAAATATTACTAATATTTGCCAAAAACATGAGAAAAAACTAAGCATTTAAGCAGAAATATCATCATAATAATCCACTGGTGCTGGGTCTTTGGCAGTGGCACCCAACAGCTATTCACCTCATTGCATACTTTGAAGTTGTCGCTCTATCTTTCCAATTCTATCATTTGTCTGAATTTGAATCTTAAGCATCTCATGTATGTCTTGTTTCATTTGCTGAAGTTCAAATAGAATAGAAGAATTATCTTCCTTTGCTTCCTTACTAGCCATTGCCTTTGTAGGAAGGCATTTCATTTTCTAGTATTTCTTAACTGATTGTTGGAAGAGGGATACATGACCTCTGGTGCTTCCTGGGTCTTATATGACGTCCATTTTGGAAATCTGTTCTTTCATATCTTCATCATCACTATCAGTTTGTCTTTCCCAACCTTGAATTGTATTTCAGATATGAACCAAATTCCCAGATTCATACAACTGAGCTATGTTCTCCAGTACTTGCTCATTTCTCTTCCTTCCCCTTTGACTTCTTCATGTAGAGTGATTACTTTTTCTAGTGCGATTACCTCAGCCATTTTGACTTTTAACCATGATGAACAAAAAAGAATCTACGCCCAGAAATCTGGAAAGAAACCCTGTGTGTAGAAAGGGATCAGTAATATGAACCAACAAAACCGTATTGATTACCTCCGGAATCCACCAAATCCCCAGAACCTTTGAGTTTGCATATAGGGTTATATAACAGTCAAAATTGTTAATTAAAAAAACCATATTGAACCTGTTTAACATTTGAGTTTTGTAGAGAGGATATTTTTGAAAAAGCAAAAGACGGTTCTGCCACAGAGTAAATTGAAAATGCCCTTGACAATACTGAATCAGAAACAAACCATTACCCTTCTTGTGAAGGTTGATATACCAATATTCTTTCCCCATTAAATATTCATATAACAGATTTTGAGATCCAACAGAGACCTGAATGGAATTGAGCTTAGCAACATTACCCAACTTCAATCGAGCTCCGACGCAAAACTGATGATGAAAATAATTCAAGAGACAGGGACATGGTTGTATCGAAATGCAAACCCACACGAACTTGGTACCGACACTATACTAAAATTGAAAGTAATTTGACAGACAGGGACAAAATTGTTCCAAAATACAAACCTAGAAGAAATCTACAAAAATCAAGGTTAGACCGTCAAGACGAGATTGCATGCAATGACTCCTACCAACCTTATTATGCCTGAACAATAGATTAAAGGCCTGAGCAATCCTTGCTAGGTTTTCAATGAAGGTCAAAGGAAAAAACATATATATATATAATCGCAGAGTACAAACTGAAATATGGAGGACTGCAAAAATGCGGTTCAATTTTCAGAGTAATAGCCTCATCTTCTCTATACCACCCAGAGAAATAAATTGACATAGAATTGACCCATTTCAAATCCAAAAAAACCAGAGAATGAATAGAGACACAAAGATGACTAAAATTATTGTTTCACAGAGGTAGGAAAGGAAAATCGAATTGTAAGATGAAGGGCAGTAATGCCATGACATACCAATTGTTGTTCCGCCACTGCCGCCTGTTATCCTGCTCCAACGCTGCACTGCTCTTCCTTCTCAATAAACACTGCTCTGTATCACTGTGGCTATCTAAGAGACTAAACTCATAATAACCCTCTGCACACTGCCAACCGACCTTCCTTAAACCTCCTGACAAATTCTGATAAATAATGGCAGCTCCTTGCGTGCGCATTTATTTTCAAGAATGGAAAGGACCGCCACCATACTGTCGCCTTAACTTCTGAATTAAGGAGTGTAGATGTCATCCACACATGGAGTCCCACACCTTGTCCTTCCTTCCTGGCACCCCGATCGAGGATGAGATCTGTCTCTTTAAAAAATAATTTGTAATGGGTGAATTTCTACATTCCAGGCTCGATGAGAGCAATTAATATCAAGTTGGTGCTTAGTATTCTTACAAGCCCAATTCACGAAATAATCAGCTGCCTCATTGCCTTCACAATGCACATGTTTGGAGATAACATATCCTATTTGGTGAAGAAGTTGGCCAATCTCTTCTATAAATATATCTATTCTTCAACTTTTACTAATTTTATCCCATTGAGTTCCTTGCTAAAGTTTTTTTAATATACCTACTAACATTGTGGAGTCCCCTTCAACTAAAATTCTTTGATAATTTTCCCGAATTGCTGTTACAAGAACCTGTTTCACTACCATTAATTCAGCTTCATTATTTGTGGAAAATCCCATTGGAAATGAGTATATTCTACAAACCTTTCCAAGAGAGTTTCTGAAAACTACACCAATCCCTGCCTATCCAGGGTTTCCTTTGGAAGCTCCATCAAAGTTTAATTTCAAGAATCCCTCCGGAGGTGGTTGGAAAATTGATGAAATTGCCTGCAGATTAGGTTTGATCTTCCATAAGGATATATCTAACATTTGAGGCTTTAAATTTAGATTTTCTAAGATTCTAGCCTCCCTAGCATTCACTGCCCAATCATCATCCACCCAACGTTCGACCAATATGGTTTCCCGAATGTTTTCCACAATTTCCTTTTATGTTTTAAAAACTTGCCTCTCTTCTCCTCTAAAGATTCTTGGTTTCTTTCTTTCCATATCCCCCAAAGTATAGATCCTATGGATAATCGCCAAGCCTGATTAACCACCTCACTCTTATATCATTCTTTTCTCCAATTGCAAATAGTTGCATTGATGCTGGTGTTATCCCATCTGTCTATCCAAACATTGTTTCATTGAGTTGCCGGATCTCATTATAAACACGGCAATTGTTGAATAAATGTTCAATATTTTCCTCTTTCTGTTTGCACATCATACAGTATGAAGGGCCCTGAAATCCTCTATTTTGCAAATGATCCCAAGTTAAAGTCTTCTTATGACTTAAAAGCCACATAAATTACTGAACTTTAGGCCAAAATTTCGCACTCCATATTTTATTCCAGATTGGTACTGCAATATCCTGATGATTATTTGACTTGAGGTAGTAGGCTTCTTTTATTGTGAACATACCTTTTGGTCTGTAACCCCACCTTAAAATTTCCTCCCCATATGTAGCTACCAATGTTCTGGTTTTTAATTATTTGTCCAAATTATTCCATTGGGTCATTTGTGGTGCATTTATCCATTGCTCCTTTTTTTCCCAAACTCTCCATTTTCCTTCCTCCCGACTATTCCAATATTTTTGCACTAGTCGTTGATTTGGTAGATTTGTAAACAGAAATATTTCACCCAAATCCAAACGACTAAACATTTTCTCTCGCTGCTGCCAGGAATCTTCCCAAAAAAGTGTTGTTTGCCTCCTTGAACTTCCCAGAAACTGTGTTGTCGGACTAGATCCCTATTATTAGCTGCTAAATTCCATATATTTTATCCTTTGGGGGTGATATCTATTTTCAAATTTCTGACATTTTTTCTAGGAATTTCATATTTAGTTTCCCAAATGAACTTCCAAATATCCATACCTCCTTTCATCCATCTCCACCATAACTTTGCACCCATTACTTGATTCAGAATATAGGGATCTCGAAGGCCTAGTTCCCTTGTTTTTTTGTTTTTATAAGTTTCTTCCATGATAAGAGTGCCCATTTCCTCATATTTTGCACTCCTTTCCATAATAATTTTTTAAATAATCTAACCATATTATCACATATTGTTTTCGGAGCTGCTCTGCCCGATAGCTGATAGATTGGAATTTCTTGAAGTACAGATTTGAGCAGAATGATTCTACTTGGAGCATTGAGTTCTCTTAAATCCCAATTTTGAAGGCGTTTGTGGATACTATTAAGCAGATCTTCCCAACCTGCTTTCATGAGAGAGGAAAGATTCGTTGGAAATCCTAGGTATTTCATTGGAAATGTTCCAATTTGGAAACCCAAGGTCCTTGATATGAATCGTTGGGTTGCATTGGTGGTATTAAAAAATTAAACATTAGATTTATCATTATTAATCATAGTTCCTAAATCTTGCATGAAAATTTTTAGGATTTCCATAAAAGCTTTTGCTTCTATTAAGTATACTTGACATAAAAGCATAATATCATCAATGAATTGCTGATGCGAGAGAGTGAGATTTCTGCCCCATAAATTCAAACCTTTCAATTGAGTCGCTGCAATTTTAGCTTTTATAAATCACCCAAGCCCCTCAACAGCTGTTATAAATAGGAAAGGAGAAATGGGATCGCCTTGACGCAGACCCTGAGTTGCATTAAAAGGCTAACTTGCGGCTTTGTTAAGAAGGATAGAATAATTAGGTCTTGAAATACAAGACAATAACCATTGCGTCCATCGACCATCAAAACCAAAAGCTAATAAAACTTCTTTCAAGTAAGACCATTTTAAACGATCATAGGCTTTATAAAGATCCAATTTAATCAACATACCTTTGACTTTCTTCACTTTCAGAGATTGCATTGCTTCTTGAACCACAACTATCCCATCCAATATTTTCCTTCCATTTACAAATCCAGTTTGCTCTAAAGAAATAATATTGAGGAGAATGGGTTTCAACCTGTTGACGATTATTGTAGAAAGGATTTTATAAATAACATTACACAAGGCTATAGGATGGAATCCTGATGGTGTATTGATTTGAGACTACTTAGGAATCAAAGTAATTAGAGTTGAATTCAAAGCTGGATACACATTCCTTGTACGCCTAGACTCTTCTACCATTTCCCAGATATCCTATCCCATAAAAGACTAGGTGGCCTGATAGAATTCAGATTTAAACCCATATGGACCTGGGGCTTTCTATTTAGGAAGATTTTTAACTACTTCTTCCACCTCCTCCAAAGTAATACCATGCATTAAAGCTAAGTTTTGTTCCCTAGTAACTATAGACGGAATATGAGTGGTGATTCACTGAATATCAGCTTCTCTGTTATTGTTTGGTTCAGTTACCATATCCTGAAAATGCCTTACTAACATATCTTCCATTTCATTGTGTTGATATACTTTATTACCATTTACATCTTTCAATGAGAATATCCTATTGTGTTGTCTTCTTTGAATTAAGGATTTATGAAAGAAAATGGTATTTTTTTCCCCTTATTTTAACCATTGTACTCGAGATTTCTTCTTCCATAATATGTCTTCCTGTTTTCGCCATTCTTCTAATTCACTGAGAATGATTCCTTATTTTTCTCCAAGAATTTCCGTTCATCCTTGTAAAATTATCTGCTGTTGTTCTGTTTAATTCTGTCTTGAAGGTTACTCATTGTTGCCTGAATATTGCAACATGAGTTTTATTCCAGATTTTGATTTCTTTTTTTTAAATGTTTCGGACGCAACTGAAAAGTATGCATTCTATTTATCCCTTGTATGTTTGTCGATTGTCACCATTGTTAAATTTTTCCAGGAAAGTAGGATCTCGTAACCAAAATAATTCAAATCGAAAGGGCCTATTTTTGGGAACTTCTTTAATATCAAATTCCAAACTGATAGGCCAAAAATCTGATCCTAAAGAAGGCAAGATTGAAGCTTCATAATGGAAATCTAAAATCACCAGATCCTCAGAGACCAAGAATCTATCAAGTGTAGATGCTATCTGATGTGTTTCCCCCCTGCTGTTATTCCAGGTAAATACACCATTTGCAGTAGGAATATCTACCAATTTGAGGTCAGTTAGAAGGTCTCTGAAAGACTCCATTTCCAGATCCTCTCATTTGATTCCTTCTTCCTTTTCAGTGAGATTCAAGATCATATTGAAATCTACACCAATCATCCAATATTTTTCATTATGCAAAGTTCTCAAATTTCTAATACTATTGAGAAATTTTTGTTTCTCTCCTTGGATATGAGGACCATAGACTACCATAATCATTAAATTTTCCTTAGTTCCCACTTGTCTGAACCAACCTGAAAGGTTACACGGTAATCCTATCCATTCATATGCTACTACTTCCGTCGGGTTCCATATGATTGCAATGCCACCTGATATGCCTCTAGCATCAATAACCATAGCTTCATAATGCAGTTTAAAATACGGTAATATTGATTCAAGTCTAGCTGCTAAGATCTTCGTTTTTGAATTAGCATTATTTGCGGTTTTTCATTTTTTAATTTTTCTTTTAAATATCTCTGTTTACCTTGGCTGTTTAAGCCTCTTATGTTCCAAGAGAGTAATTTAATTGTAAACCTTTAGGTATTTGTTGGAATACCATTGTTAACAGTATTATCTTCCCTGTATTTATCAGCATTTCACCAACTAGTTGGATTGATTCTTGCAGAGTTCTTCTACCTTTTTTCTCGCTTGGTTTATTTTCAGGGTTTACAGCTTTATTCGAACTGGATTCTAAAGTACTTGATTGTTTTTTTTTTTTTTCCTACACTGTTAGATAATGCTCAAAGGTTTCCTTATACAGATTCTTTTAATCTTCCGGTATAAATCAGTCATCCAAGTTCCTCCATTCATGAAGCAAACATTTCATTACCTGTTCTTCTGCACAGAGATCATCTTTTGGCATTTCTATCTCCATAGCCACTTGTTCTTCCTGTATTTTTTCCTCTGTTTATATATGCTCAACTGACGCTTTCCGTTTTATTGTAGTATTTTTCTCTGAAATGACTTCTGAAGTTGGGGTTGGTATTTTCGCCATTTCTTTTGACGATTCCCCTTCATATTGCAAAATTTCAAAAGGGTTTTCTAAATCATGATACTTATGAGCAGTGGTTTGATTTGACTATTGTCTAGAAGTGTTCTTCTTGCTACTAACAGTTACAAAGCCTTCCTCCCTCTCTTTTCCTGTTTCTTTATTCATTAGGGCCACCTTTCCTGTTTTTTTTTTTTTTTTTTTTTTCTGAAATATTTTGTGTGTAGGTTTTATATAGGTGCCCATATTCATGACACTGTCGGCACCAAAATGGGATATGCTCATAGTCAAGGGTTTGTTTCTAGATCTTACCTTCATATTAAAGTTCTATAGATTCAGGAAGAGGTTCATAGATATTCATATAAACACAAATACGAGAAAAAGAAGTGAATCTACCTCTATAGGTTGTCTCTGCAATTTTCACAAAGCTTCCTAAAGAGTTTCCTATCCCTTCCAAAATATCAGGGTCCCAAGAGTCCATTGGTAATGCAAACAATCTAACCCAGACCGGTGCTACCAAAAATTATTCCTCATCAGGGTTATAACATTCTTCCCATTGCCTAAGAAAAAGACCCGCATTATTAAAAAAGTATGGTCCACCTTCAAATATTCTTTCTTTATCTAACAAATTTGTAAAAATTACTGTAAAAAAACCCCTTGGTCCAAATTTAAGGTCCAATTGATCTTTTGGTTGCCATTTATTCTAAATCCACTTCAGTAGATCTTTCTCAGTTGGCCAAATACCTATAAATTTACAGATTAGTGCATGATCTTTCATATATCCTCTATATTCATCCAGTTTATTTGGTGGAATGAAAAACCTGGGTTTCTTCTGTGCCTGAGGCAGGCATTGTTCCCTTATTTTTTATTGCCATTCAGCACCCAAAACTGGTCCTCCTTTTTTAGTTCCTCCACCCGTCACTATTTTCAATCTTCTATTTTGTTCACCGGCTGTTACATTTATGTAGGAGAGGGTTAGCCCCCCTCCCAAGGCCGCCGACATGCAACAGTCAATGAATCACAATCTGCTGGTTTCCACCCTCTCAGCAATCTGGTTCAGCAAGAGCCGAGCCTTCGCTCAGTTCAACCGTTATATTTTTCTACAACTTCTTGGAGCTCTGCACCCATTACACTTTTTTCAAAACTTACTCTACTATATTACCTATGGTTTTTTGCATGGTTTTGCACATGGTTTTGGGCATGATAAATTTTTTCCCATGGTATTTTGTAGATTTAGTCAATGGAACTACCTTTATGTTCTAATCCAAGTTTAATGGATTGGGGTTTATGAATGCTTTGACATGTATATATATATATATATATATATATATATATATATATATATATTGTAACATTGAAAGGAATATAATGAAAAATCAATACGGTAGTTCTGGTTTTGGGATCCAATTTAAAATATCTGTGTTTATGTGTGTCATGTTTATGTTTCTCCATTTTTTATTTTCTATTTTTAAAAATTCATTTGCAGGTAATTTATGTATAGAGTTAAAACCTACAAATTAGATTATATTTCCTTTGAATGTATGTTTAATAAATATAAATGATTTGATATTTTTATAAAAGTAAATCCCGTAGGCATTTCCTAGAAAGTGAACTATATTTTAATAACATGTATAGAGAAATTCCAACATCCTAAGCTAAGAAATTTGTGCCTCCAAAATGTACCTATTACACTTGTTTCACCATATCAAGAAGAGGATGATCTAAAAGTAACTAATCGATTAAATGTGAGTGATCAAGTAAATTTAGCAGTGTAGATGTAAAATATTCATTATACTTTTAATGGTTTTTAAAGACATGAAATACAATATGGTGGTTCATATTGTTATTTTGTGAATTTAGATAAATCATAATTTATATTTAATGAAGAGATATCACTTAGTGATTGGCTCCCCCAATGGGTTTACAAATTTATGAAAATTAATATAAATAAGATAAAATTATGAATATTATTTAAACTTATGTGTGTTGGATATATATATATATATATATATATATATATATATATATATATATATATACTCTTTTAAGTTATTAAAAAAAACAAATGAAATATTAGAGAACACATTTATGTAGCTAAAACACATAAATTTTCATAATATTCATAATTTTATCATATCTATATAGTGATTTAGTAAATTTTTTTATATTATTATTAGATATTAATAATTACTATTAAATAAAATAAATATTGTTGATGCCACTGGCTCCAAAAACTTTCAACATTGCATTCACCTCATTGTATAGGAATGTTTTATGGAGAGGTGCCCTGAATGATAGGAAATGGTCTCTTGTAGCATGGCAGAGGATTAGGGCTTTGAGATCTAGGAGAGATAAATAAAGACCCTGAGGAAAAAATATGGTGGCACTAGCTTCAAGGAGGGAATATTTTTGGAAACAAATATGGAATAGAAAATATAATTCAACTTACTCACAAGAAAATAAATTACATGGTGTGAGCTTCCCTTTAGTTTCCATGATATGGATCTTAGCCCAATCTAACAGGGAATATGGTTTAGCCTCACAATGTCTGAAATATTAGAGATGGACACAATATGCATTTTTGGAAAAACTCCTAGGAACAGTTCCCAAATTTGGGAAGCAAGGAGGATGTGAGAGATTTAAAGGCATACACATGGGCACATCAATTTTTTTTTACTATAGCTGACTTTTGGAGACCTCAAGTAGATGAGGAGAAATGGAAGACTTGGAAAATCCAAATGGACTGGACAAACTCTCTGCAAATGGTTTAGTGGCCTACCATGGATCAAGAACCAAAAAAATGATGTATTCATGTTGATCACACTCCGGATACATGACGTTATGGATACTAGTAAAGTGGAATGTTTAATCTTAAGGAGGTTTATTCTCTTCTGCGTAAGCAACGTACCCTTCCTTGGGAGCGTATATGGAGGAGGATTTGGATGCATAAAGTGTGTCCCAAGGTTGTTTATTTCTTTTAAGGGTGTGACATAATAATATTTTGCATGGTATTGGATCCAAAATAAGGGCCTATAAGGACTATCATTCTACCCTCTATGTGGCCAACATGATGAAATGGTAGAACACCTCATAAATACTTGCCAGTTTTCAGTTTTCATTATGGAGACAAATAATGGAGCTATTCCAAAATTCTGAGAAACCTCCTAAAATAAACTTTAAGACCCTAGAACAATGGAGAAATAAATTATTTTATATTCCAACGGTCAACTGAGCATGGGAGATTTTAGTGGGTTTCAACATGTGTGCTATTTATAAATAATGAAATAAAAGGATCTTTCAAGATGAATAAGGTTTTGTAGAAAGGGTATGGAAATTTATAAGGCAATATATTTGAGAAACCATTATGTCTGAGTCTTGGTATCAAGGTGATTGGAAAGATTCTCTTATGAAAATATTTCTTATCGAGAAACTAAATATATATTTCCCCATCTGTGTAATATCTAGCCTCTCTTAAATCATTGATTCCCTAGAGCCTCTCTCCTCTAAATATTCTCACCCACTAAGGGCCTTTTAAATCTCAGTTTTGATAGGGCCTCAAAAGGAAATCGAGGGAATGCATGCTTCAAAGGTCTACTAAGATACTGAGACAATCATGTGCTTCGAATTTACACAATGAAGATGAGTTTTTGGATTTGGAAAGAGGATTACGGATAGCTTATTTAGAAAGTATCTCGAAACTCAAAATTCATGGGGATTCTCAATTGGTTATCAAGATACCTCATAAGATTCTTTAAGATACCTCCATCGAAAAACTTTCAAATATATGGAGGCTCAATTTTTCTACCTTATTCTCTCCTTCAATTATATTATCAGCACTCATACATGGAGTGAGAACTCTTCTTCTCTCCTCCAATTATATTATCACCACTCATACTCTAAGAACCAGTAATAAGGAAATAGATTTCATGACTAACTTGGCGTGAAAATAGAGAGGTGTTAACCTCACATTAGGTTAGTCACTATATACCCAGTATGAATCGTAGGAATATTTACAACTCATCCTAGAAGGAGAAAAACATGACCTTGAGCATGAAGCTATGTTAGGTCCCTATATCACTAGTATAGTCCCTTATTATTGTTAGTGTAACCCCCTTATTGTTATTATTGAACCCTTGTAACCCCGATTTTGTTATTATTGTGCCCTTAAATTATTATTGTTAGGTCGGCTACGATTACATTGTGGCCCACTAGGATTACATTATGGCCCCATGGACTCCTATATATAGAAAGGAGGTTTTGTAAATTGTATCATCCAAGAATTTTTCATTTATGTAATGTATTGGAGGTTGCCCCCTCGAAGTGGCTTATTTCTAAGGCGTTGATATCTCTTTTCTTCTTTTTTTGGAGCTGGCTTAATAAACATTTGCACGTAGCTTGATTCTGTAGTGGTTTACTAAGCCAAACAGGTCATCGTGGCATTTTCGCTATAACTTTTTTTCTACGAAGCTTCAGAAGCTGAAATTTTTAGGGTGCAAAGCTGAAATCTTGAGGAATTTTTTTAAAAATTTCAGAGCTTGGTTCGAAATATTTTCGGAGATATGATCTATGGCAGTTAGGTATTTTTTCAGGCTCCTAAACAGGTCATCGTGGCATTTGCGCTATAAAAATTCTTCTACGAAGGTTCAGAATATGAAATTCATATGGTGTGAAGCTGAAATCCTGAGGAAATTTTCAAAAAATTTGAGAGATTGGTTCGCAATATTTTTGGAGATATGATCTGTGGAAGGTAGTGTGTTTTCAGGCTCCAAAATTTCATCTCAAAGAGGTGATCGTGGGAAAAGTTCAATAACTCTCTCTCTGGAAATCGGATTGGAGTGTTGTAAAAAGTGGTTGAGAGTACACAGACTGCAATTTCTTGGATATCAATTTCAGAGACGAAGGATGAAACAGTGACACGTGGAAAGTCGTACAATTTCTCTCTACTGAACCAGTCCAAAATTGGGTCATTGTGGGAGATTGGAAATAACTTTGTCTTGAAGAATCCAAATCAGATCATACCTGTGGAATTTGAAAGAAAGTTCAGAAGGCTACTACAGTAGTGAATTTTGGATATTGAAGATTCTCAATTACAGAGATAATTCAATTTCAAGATAGAGCTCCTAAAAAGAAAGTAAAAGGTGTGTATTTTTTTCCCAAATTGCATAAGTCTTGTTTGAAGAATCAAGTTGAACTGATTCCAAGGGAATATTGTAGAATAGATATCAGTATTGGATTCTAAAATGGCCCCTAAAAATAATTCAACTCCCATTAAGCCTTTAGAAGGTTATATTGTGACTCATGAAGACGAAGAATGGCAACATGACATATCAAAATTACAAGAGCAAGTGCAACAAATTTCGCTCTCGCAAAGAACAACAAAAAATGAAATGGAAGGTTTGAAGAAAGGCATGGAAGCTAAGATGAATGGTTTGGAAGCTAAGATGGATGGCATGGAAGTGGGCATGGAAGCTAATATTGATGATATGGAAGCTAAGATCGATGAAAACATGAAAGACAACATGGAAAAAATGAAGAATGATCTAAAAGCATACATGGAAGGCTTGATGACAAGCTTAAAACAAGAAACGATTCATAATGGCGGAAATATAGTAGAAGAACCTCATGATGAGAAAAAAATAAATGTTAATCGTGATTTCATAACCTCTAATGTTGGCGGGAAGAACCACCATATTCCAAAAATGGATATGATGAAGTTTGATGGAAAGGATCCTGTAACATGGATACTACAGATGGAGCAATATTTTGATCTCCATAACGTGCAAAACACACAAAAGGTATGCATTGCAACTTTACATTTAGAACAAATACATTTGTATGGTATCGATGGCTTTGCTCCCGTAAAAAAATTGTCACTTGGTCAATTTTTACGGAGGAAATGATAGCACATTATGAGGATACAAAGAGCAACACCTTCTTAGCCAATTGATAAATCTCAAACAAAAGGGTTTAGTGGGGCAGCACATTGAGGACTTCCAAAAATTGAATATAAGGGTAACTGATATTCCAGAGGAACATAGGATCGATCTCTTCATAGGCACTTTAAAGGATAACATCCAACATGAAGTTCACGTTTTGGAACTGGATTCATTGGAGAAGGCATTCAGGTTGGCAAGAAAAGTTGAATGTAAAATAATGGCGACAAGGAAGCCTACCACTCAATTCTATAAAGAAGGAAGTATTGCTACGCCTAGATTTCCACAACCTACAAGGTTGACACCACAACAATTGGAAGAAAAAAGAGCAAAAGGGCTTTGCTACAGTTGTGATAGCAAATACACTAAAGGTCATAAGTGTGTCGAGAAGAAATTATTTTACATAGATTGTGAAGAGGAAGAAGAAAATGAACAAGAAGAGGATATACACCAGGAACCAGCCCTAGAAGAGGAAGAAATGAACCCGACGATATCGTGTAATGCACTGGCAGGAATTACCACTCCTCAAACTCTCAAGATAGAAGGACATATCAAGAAGAAAAGGGTAATAGTGTTGATTGATTCAGGTAGCACCCATAATTTTATTCATTGTAAGGTAGCCAAGGAATTAAATTGTTTCATATACCCAGCACCAGAATGTCAAGTGATGGTTGCAAATGGAGGAACTATAAATTGCTCTAGAAAATGCCATAATATCAAGCTAACCATGGGGGAATATCTATTGACTAGTCCAATGCTTGCCATTCCTATGGGAGGTGCTGATGTTGTACTAGGAGTACAATGGTTACAATCTTTGGGGACGGTAGCTTTTAATTTTAAAGAACTTTTCTTGAAATTTTTTTCAGAAGGAAAGGAAGTCGAATTACGGGGTATTGAAGGGAAGCCGGGAAGGATAATAAGCTCTAATGTCATGACAATGTATCTACAGTGTGCAATGAAGAAAGGAATTCAGAATGTGCTCAAAGTATGATGAAAAATTATGTCTCTATGAATACGCGGATATGTCTAAAAAGAACGTGATAAGTCGCGTATGGGAAAAAGCGCTCAAAAAGTGCAAATCCAGGGGCCCGTGGTATTGAAGACTCATGGTATTGAAGACTCGTGGTATTGAAGGCTCATGGTATTGATGACTCGTGGTATTGAAGACTCATGGTATTGAAGACTCGTGGTATTGAAGGCTCATGGTATTGGTTTGACTCGTGGTATTGAAGGCTCATGGTATTGGTTTGGCTCGTGGTATTGAAGGCTCATGGTATTGTTTTGGCCCATGGTATTGAAAAAGATAAACCTATATAAGGAGAAGAAATTCATTGTGCAAATCACAAGTGTGGGTGCAAGATGTCTGAGCTTGAATGAATACTTCTCTTTGAAGTAGATCTGAATGGAAAGGGTTACACTTGAAGATAAATCTAAATGTATGATGCACCAATGATGAAGAAGGGGATCTAGATCTGAAATGCATTTGTATTTGCTAGATCTGATTATGGAAGGCTTAGATCTGTGATGAAGTGAACATCTAGGCGAACATGCATGCAGTTCCTAGGTATGGGAAATATCGATGCAATTTACCAACTGTGTTTGATATACCATGTGTTGATAGTATCTTGTTGGTGATGTATGTTTGTGCTAAAGTATGGAAAGGGTCAGTGTGAAAATTGATGAAACGGGGTCCATAGAGGTACTGAGGGTTGTAGCCTTCAGTCAGGGGGTAGTAGCTCCCTTCCAGGAGAGGCTGGTAAACGAGATCGGGGGGTCGTAGCTCCCTTCCAGGAGAGGCTGGTAAACAAGACAGGGGGTTGGAGCTCCCTTCTAGGAGAGGCTGGTAAACGAGCGCAGGTGGGTGCCTGCATGCTGGTAGGAGTCTGCACCAGCACATATGTTGTAGATGTTTTCTCTATAATAAAAGATTAGTGAACAAGTTCTGGTGGTTTCTCCGACAGGTTAACACCTAAAAATCCTGGTGTTCATGTGTGATGCTTTGTGATGATTTGATACGTTTCTTCTTGCACATGTTTACTGCTTAATGAATATCTGATGAATAAATGGAGGAATGATTTAAGTGAAGAATTAATGACATAAATAGATATCTATGTATACGCGAGTTTCGTAAAGGGTATCCGCGTATATACGCAAGTCTGGTTCAGGAAAGTAGCGTATGCATTTTAGAAGCACGAAAAAGTGAAAGTTTTGAATATGCAGTAAATACTGATTCACCCCCCCCTCTCAGTATTTTTTCCCAACAATTGGTATCAGAGGAGGTCTTTCTGCAGAAGCTTGATCGCTTGAAGGAGATCCGTCGCAATGGGAAAGAAGCAAAAGAAGAAGGCTACTGAAAAGGAGATATATCAGAAAACTTGTGCAGCAGAAAATAAAGAAGATAAATCAGGTATTGATAGTTGTTCTTGTGACTCACATTCTGGTACATGTAATGATGAAGATAGTGTAAGTAAAGTCTTGGATCTGAAGGAAGCTATCAAGAAAATTGAAGATCAACAAAGATCATTTAATAAAAGCGAAGCTATTTACAAAGAGATGATCTCTCAAATGGAAAGAAAAATAGAAATGCTGAATGGACAGGTGGACAAATATCAAAGGTTTCATACTTATGCATCTAATCGAATGACAAGACTTGAAGCAGAAATCAATGAATCAAGCAAGAAGAATGAAGGACTTGAAGCTGCAATCATCTCTCTGCAAACATATAGTGAAGCATCAAGTAAGAAGAATGAGGAACCTCTACCATCATTTGAAAAGAATAAGGGTCTTGAAGCAGAAATCATCTTTCTCAAGAAAGATCTGGAAAAATCAAAGAAGAAGAATGAAGAGCTGGAACAAACATGTGAAGAAAACGAAAATTGGCTGAAAAAGGAGATTCTAAATCTGAAGGATCAAGTAGAAGATGGAAGAAGGAAAGAAGAAAGCATGACAAAGCAATGTCAAGACTTGGAGGTTGAGGTAAACATTCTCAAAGTCAAAGGAGAATCTAGTTCTCAAGGAAGTGCTAAAGATTCTAAGGAAGTCAATGAAAAACCTGGAGTGTTGAAAGAGTCAAAAGATCAACCAACGATCATGAATCCTCAAAGGAATTCATTCAAGAACGTTGAATGTTTTAAATGTCATAACTATGGGCATGTTGCAGCAAATTGCAGGAGTAGATCATTTCAGCCACAAACAAACAGGTTCTATTCAGAAAGGTACTCTAGTTTCTTCAGGGGATATTGTTTTTCATGCAACAAGTATGGTCACAAAGCTGTTGATTGCAATAGGAGGAAGAATAGAAATACTCATTATGATTCTTATGTTTATTTCTCTGGACACATTAGATGTTATTCTTGTAACAAGTATGGACATGTAGAAAAGGAATGCAGGTTGAACAGACATGAGAAATTGGATAACTTCCAGCACACAAATAGAAAGTTCAAACAAATTTGGAGAAAGAAGGAGGACCGATCAGAAACGTAGGGAATTCTGACCCTACTGCAGTCATCCGCTTCTGAAGCTGACTTTTCTTATTGACTACAGGAATGATGTGAGATACATTATGAGATCTAGTAATGTATCGTCACAAGGGGAGCAATGCATGATGACTCTCATGGTTGATTTGATTATACTATGTTTACTTCTGACAGCGCATCTGATGTGGAAAGAACAGGTACAGGAGGTACAAGCTCAGGAAGAAATGAAGGAAGATGGAAATTTTCTATGCTTCACTTTCCATACGCAGGTTCCATTAACTAAAGTCACGTATACACGCGAGTTCCAGAAGACGCAGTCGCGTATGCATTGATGATAAGAAAATTTATCTGATAGCTGAAGATCTGAAGCAGAGGTCCAGGGGGAGCATCAGTCTGACTGATGATGATTTCACTGTTAGCATCATTCTAGTTATACTCATGATAATGAAATGATGCATGGGTTCTTGTGTTGAAGATTATGGATGAAGCTTGGTTGCTTTATGATGAAGAGCATTCATTGTTGAGATGAAAGTCTTATAGTTCAGAGATGAGGACAGATCATGCAGAGATTGTTGTTGATGACTTGCTTTTGAAGGTGTCTCAGATTGCACAAGTTAAGGAAGAAGCACTGGTTTAGGGGGAGTAGCAGGTTGAATTCTAATGGTTGCATTGTTGGAAATATGACTGCTTATTCTTTGGTCTTGGTGATACTCATGCTCAAATGATGATGATATGGTACATTGATTATTATGATGAGATTTTGAGCCCTGGTTGCTGATAAGTATCTTTGTGTGGATGATTTGGATAGTGTTTGTTTCAGATCATATAGAGTTTGGTTGCTATGGTTGAGATCTTTTGCCTACATATGTTACTTCATGGTACATCTTGAAGATCATGGTGATTTTGGACCACATGGATGATTGCTTGACACATATCTGAAGATGCTGTTCTGGTATGATAATATCTTTTGGAAAGAATGTATTGATGCTGCAAAGGATCCGAAGGCTTGGTTACTAATGGGCTTATGATACAACCATTGGATGACGCTTGAAGACACAACTACACTATTCTGTTATATCTGTAGTCCAGGGAAGCAGTCAAATATCTCAGAAAGAAGTTGAACACTGTCTTTGCCTTACAAAGAATCAGATCTGGTTGAAACTTAGAAGGTGTCTTGGGATACGCGGGTTTCCTGAAACACAGTCGCGTATGTACGCGAGTTCCTGCACATAAAACCGCGTATGACTAATTGCTGACAATTTTTGGTTGGTTCAGCTCTCTTCAGCACAGCTGCAGTGCTGTTTGGTATCTCTGATACTGTTTGGTATCTCTGGTGGTGTTCCAGTTCTCTTAATTTTGTTTCTAATGTTTTGATGAAGATGCCTTGATGATTTGTTGGTGGAAGTTTTCAGGATGCACAAACTAAGGGGGAGCCTTAGTCATATGAAAAGGATGCATGGATGCACAGATTCAGGGGGAACATTAGTGTTGCTGAGTATAATGCATTGTTGGCATTATGATGGTTATGTTATATGATCTCTCTTGAGGTCTTCTTGGTGTTGGTCATAAATGGTCATATTTATATTTTGGTGAAAAGGTCTTGTTGAGACCCATGTTGTAAAATTGTAATATTCAGTAATGTAAGGACTTGTCAATTTGTAAACCCACTTGGTTGGGTAGCTGAGTCATGTTTGTAAACCCACTTGGTTGGGTAGCTGAGTCACATTTGTAAACCCACTTGGTTGGGTACTTGACTCTTCTATGTAAATCCACTTGGATGAATCTTTGATGTAAGTATGAGTCATTGGTGATAGGAATGTCATATAGTCATGTACTTGATTGAAAAATATGTTTGAAGATTCAGCATGAACTCAGGGGGAGCTTGGTCACTTCAGTATACATCAGATCTGCAGAACGCTTCTTCTACATGAGGAGAAAAGGGGGAGAGTATGTTGTTGTGGATCCGCCCGTTGCCCTTGATGTCAAAGGGGGAGAGTGACATAGTGTTTGAATGAAGATAATGATGTGCCCTTTGCCCTTGATGTCAAAGGGGGAGAGTAACATGGTGTTTGAATGATGCCAAAAATGGAGAGAGTGACATTGAAAATAGGGAGAATGACATGGTGTCAATGTACTATTATTGTACTTATCTGTTGTGGTAACCAAACACCATCATGGTTGCCATCAAGTCCAAAGGGGGAGATTGTTGGAAATATGATGCAGAGTGTTGTCCTTGATGGCAACCCACTGAATGAAGATGAAGACATGCGACTGATGACATGTGTTGTCCTTGATGGCAAACCACCTGATGAAGTTATTCTTGACTTGATGGACTTGGTAAATGATGTAAATCTGATGTGATATGATGTTTGTTGACAATATGATGCTGAGTGTTGTCCTTGAAAGGCAACCCACTTGATAAAGATGATGGCAACTTACTTGATGAAGTTGAGCTTGCTAGAATATGTTCTTGATGAAGAAAATATGATGTATCTACAGTGTGCAATGAAGAAAGGAATTCAGAATGTGCTCAAAGTATGATGAAAAAATTATGTCTCTATGAATACGCGGATATGTCTAAAAAGAACGTGATAAGAGTCGCGTATGGGAAAAGATAACAAAGTGCAAATCCAGAGGGCAGTGGTATTTG
Source organism: Pinus albicaulis (assembly GCA_034641835.2). Taxonomy (NCBI): domain Eukaryota; kingdom Viridiplantae; phylum Streptophyta; class Pinopsida; order Pinales; family Pinaceae; genus Pinus; species Pinus albicaulis. Next base: position 28,656,016 of record MU968359.1, read on the forward strand.
AAGGCTCATGGTATTGATGACTCGTGGTATTGAAGGCTCATGGTATTGATGACTCGTGGTATTGAAGACTCATGGTATTGAAGACTCGTGGTATTGAAGGCTCATGGTATTGTTGACTCGTGGTATTGAAGACTCATGGTATTGAAGGCTCATGGTATTGGTTTGACTCGTGGTATTGAAGGCTCATGGTATTGGTTTGGCTCGTGGTATTGAAGGCTCATGGTATTGTTTTGGCCCATGGTATTGAAAAAGATAAACCTATATAAGGAGAAGAAATACATTGTGCAAATCACAAGTGTGGGTGCAAGATGTCTGAGCTTGAATGAATACTTCTCTTTGAAGTAGATCTGAATGGAAAGGGTTACACTTGAAGATAAATCTGAATTTATGATGCACCAATGATGAAGAAGGGGATCTAGATCTGAAATGCATTTGTATTTGCTAGATCTGATTATGGAAGGCTTAGATCTGTGATGAGGCGAACATCTAGGCGAACATCTGTCTGAAGTGAAAGGGTATGAAATATCTGATCTGTTCTTCTGTGTTTCTGATATCTGATCTATGTTGATAAGTATCTTTTGGTGATGTATGTTTGTGCTAAAAAGTATGGAAAGGGTCCAGTGTGAAAATT